>JAFVLL020031229.1:0-32647 GCA_021397915.2 Tor tambroides
CTGTGGAGCGCCTGCACCAGCCAGGTGTGTGTGTGTGTGTGTGTGTGTGTGTGTGTGTGTTTGTGTTTTTGCGTCTGTTTGTGTGAGAGAGAGAGAGAGAGTGTGTGTGTGTGTGTGTGTGTGTGTTTGTCTTGTCCTTGATTGGTCAGACCAGTTCTGATTCCACATCTGGTTTTAAAGAAAACTAAATAATTACAAGTTTATTTTTTGCAACATATTCTAAGTATTTTGTATTACACCAAATTAATCTTGAACTGCGTTATTATACAAAGAATCATTCAGTAATTACAGTGATTTTGGTCTCAGAAGCGGATGCCGCTGGTTAGGCTGTATGTTTGCTGCTGCTCGTGATCATCATCTGATTTTGTAGCAGTTTCTCGTCACGTTCAGTTCACGCTGCACATTCACACTTCGTTTTAGGGATGCACAATATTGGATTTTTGCTGATATCCCATATGCCGATATTTTTCAACTTATCTTGGCCGATGCCGATATATTTCCTTTTGTTTGGAAACAACACCAGCAATTATTTTTAATTTTGGTTAGTTTTTAACAAAAACTTACTTGTTAGAATTAAATAAACAATTAATGAAGTTCTTTTATAATAAGAGTACACTTAAAGCTGAAAATAACTATACATCAACTATAAATCAATCAAGTGGTAACCTTAACATTTGATTTGAAGATTTAACATTTGTAGATGGTCTAAAACAAAAGAATTGCAAAAATTCTGAAAATATTTTAGAGCTTCTTTTATTTAAATTTCATAGTGTGTTTGAAAAAAAAAAAATTAAACATTAATGAATAAATCTATATAAAATTATTTAATTAACAAGTGTCATGTTTGTGATTTTTATATTCATGTAAGCTATAGCTTTTGACCTTTAAATAAAAGTATACTCTGATTTTATGACATTAATTACTGCTTTATTTCATCAGAAACACAATCTTAATATTATTTACTTCATTTTTTTTTTTACAAGAAGGCCAACAGTGCCCCCTAAGTAAATAACGTCTTACCGGACCGGCATTAGGACCCTGCTGCTCCTGCTGTTGACATTCTCGCATAAATTACGTCATTCTGTACGTGCATTCTCAAATTAAATGTGGCGATCCAAAACAATGAATTTAATCACCATTTAGGCAAAAGTTTGCTTCAAGATCGACCACACTGCTGACTGAGCACACCCTGAGCACATGCGAGTTATTCCTCTTATCCGCAAGGCATATCGGCATGTTTTTATATCGGATTGATGCTGATGTTTACATTTTAAGCCATTATCGTCCGATTCCGATATGGTTCAGATAATATCGTGCATCCCTACTTCATTTCGTTAGATGCTGCTGTAGATTGAGTGGAGTAAACCCTGTCAGAGTATTTCACATCAGCAGAGGAACACATCTGCAAGAACCATCAACAGAACCAAACCTCATGACAATCATTGGGTTGTTTTGTAAAGATGCAGTAAAATGTTCTTAAAGATGATCCGTGGTCTTGCTAACGCAGGTGTGTGTCTGCTGTCCAGGTGACGCGTCTGTGTGATCTGTCAGTGGAGGGAGACTCGGTCACGTCTGTGGGCTGGTCAGAGCGAGTGAGTGCAGCTCTGCATGACACACGCGTGTGCTGAGTTCTGTTAGTCTGAATGCTGTGTGTTTCAGGGCAGTCTGGTGGCAGTGGGCACTCATAAAGGCCTGGTGCAGATCTGGGACGCAGCGGCGGGGAAGAAGCTGTGTGTGCTGGAGGGTCACTCTGCTCGCGTGGGTGAGTGGCGCAGAGGCCTTGAGAAACAGAGGCCTGTTTACACTTGGTATGAAGATGCGTTTTGGTCGATCGGATCACAAGTGGACAATGGAGACACATACCGTTTACACCTGGCGTTTTAATCCGTCTCTTCTGTCCACTTCTGACCAGATTACCCCCGTGGTGCTGATTACGTCAGGAGGAGGGTAGATGAGCGGATCCCTCTGTCGGCGTTAAAACACGAGCGGGATCGCGGGATGCTTTACTTACTGCTGCTAGTGTTGTTAGCAAACATGCTGCACAAAGTTTTGTTCATGTATATGTGTGGGCTTTTTCAAATATTTAAGAGCAAAGACAGACATAAGCTCAGACAAGTTTCACACCTTCACAAAATTAGACAAAAGAGAAAAATGCGGAGAGCAGCCACTTTCGTTTCAGCAGTGATGCTTCTGATTCGGCCCGTCAAAGTTTAAATCCTGTCTGATAAGCGCGCGTCCTTGTACGTCTCAAAATGATTACGTATTAGGTCAGTAGGTGGACTTCTTGAATGCATTCGACCACATCAGCGTCTACACCACGACGGCAATCCGGTCAAATGCGTTTTTGACTACCTCTGGAAGCGGTCGAAAGTGGACAAGCTCAAAACGTTTCACACCCCGTTTACACCTGTATTTAGCGTTGTCCACTTGTGATACGATCGACCAAAACGCATCTTAATACCAAGCGTAAACAGGGCCAGAGTTGCAACATGCTTTAATCTTGCTTCTCATGGAGCTCTCAATAGATCCAGACGACTCCGCTCTATCAATATGTTGAATGGGTTAGAAGAATAGAATAGACAGCAGTTTCACTATATTTGCAGCAATTTGTAGTAATTATTAACACATAATGTGCATTGATTGTGTATAGATAGCTATTCTGACTGCGCTTTACAATAGTATTTTATTCTGAAGAGAAAGTATTTATATGTTCTCCTTGTCAGTCAGATGTGAACAAACACGTAAAATGTAACACTTAATCCGTTAAATAATTGTACTATATTTTAGTTCAGTTCTATTTTCGTTAATATTTTGAGGATTTATGGTACTAAATAATATGTGCAATAATTATGATCCATGAATGACTATTTAAAATATAACATTTTCTAGTATGTTTAGTATTTATATTACAATTAGTGTAGTATTTAGGGTTAAAGGTCCCCTGAAGAGCGTTATTCTGTGTGGTGACATAATTTCAACTGAAACAGGAAGACAGGGCGGGACATATCGAGCAGCCCCGCCCCCTTTTTATAATAGCCAATAGCGTTTTGTTTATATCTGCTCAGGCCAGAGCCATTGAGATCTGTAAAGCTGCATTTGACAGCCACAGTCTAATAGATTACCCCTAGATTCAATATGAAACTCTTACTAAAACAAAATAGTGATCATAATCATGCTGAGGCTGTGTAGTTTTAAAAGTGTTTAATATAAGCCGACTCACGCATATGATTCACTCCGTGTGATCGCGTCTCTGGAGCCAAAGTCCGGATCAGACTGTGACACAACGTGAAATCAGACCTCATTTGCCCCAATGGAAAGCATATTTACACTGTCTGAATTCACCGTACAGAAAATACTAACACTGTGAACAAGTGACCAATCTCAGCCGCAGCTTCAGCGTCTATTGATAGTGTAGGAGGCGGAGCTTCAGATTCTAGAGAGCATTTGATTGGTCAGAAGATTTGATGAGAAGCTGAAGTACGAGGTGACATCAAAAAAATCGTTGATCCGTTTTGGCGGAAGTGACGAACTGCAAGCTTTGAATGCTTATATCTTCTAAATGTGAATTTTGTCACTGTTTTGGAGCACACTGGCTTATAAATAACCTTAAGACTAACATATTGATACTAACACCCAAAAAACTTTCATTTTGATTTCAGGGGACTTTTAAAATAGAGAAAACATTTTTAAATTCCAGTGCAAAGAGGCAAATTAGAGGCATTTAGTGTCCAGAAAAATAATATTCATATAATATTAATAAAAGTAATACATCTTTCAAATCTGTAAAGACTCTCCGTTTATTTGTGCACTCGCAATAACAACGAAACGTTGTGCTTTTGTAAAATAATGAAAGCAAACGGTGCGCTTTCTGCCGTCTCAGTCTCTGTGAACTTGAGCGCGAAACTCTGCGTATACTTATATACTTATATACTTATCTATTGAGAGTGAAATGGCTACTTTCAAATGAACCAATTCAAATGGAAAACAAATATTCTCAGATTATGTAATCCATATGAAACATGCATACAGGCGAATTGCTACTGCGGAGATGTCGAGTCAGTGTCGCCGACTTCATCTCTTAAGCTGAAAACAAAGAAAGCACTAGTTTATTTCTGTTTTTCCCTGACACATTTATAATTATTATATCTGCCGGTGCGCTCTGGCAAGCTTTTTTTTTTGCATGCGCTTGAGCACTTATTAGGCTGTGTAGGCAATTAAAGGCTCATTATTATGATTTATATGTTTTATTAATAAACATGTGATTAGTCGAATAATCGCTTAAAATGAACGACTACTAGTCGACCAGAAAAATCTTTAGTCGAGAGCAGCCCTACTATTAAGGCTGTTTCTCACATTATCTAACTGCAATTATAGTATAACTGTCTACTGTCTAACGATAAACATTAATTGTAACGCGCTTCATAAAATACCACTACTGGCCAGAATTCTGAGACATCAACAAATGCGTTAAAATGGCAAAAAAAGCAGCAGTTTCTTCAGTTTACCAGCGAGTGTGCTTGAGAAGCACTGAAATGAACGGGCCTCAATGCTGAGCTACTGGCTGCAATGACACGCTTTCCTTCCGCATTCCTCTGTTCCTGTGGAAGGAATCTGCTTCTCACCTGAGCTCTGCATGTGTGCCGCAGGTGCTCTGGCCTGGAGCGTGGATCAGCTGTCGTCGGGCAGCAGGGACCGTCTGATCCTGCAGAGGGACATCAGAGCTCCACCGCTGCAGTCTGAGCGCCGCCTGCAGGGCCACAGACAGGAGGTGTGCGGCCTCAAGTGGAGCACTGACCACCAGCTGCTGGCCTCCGGAGGAAACGACAACAAGGTGCCAAGATGGAGTGACCATATATCTGACCATATATCTGACCATAAATCTGACCATATATCTGACCATATATCTGACCGTATATATCTGACCATATATATCTGACCATAAATCTGACCATATATATCTGACCATATATCTGACCATAAATCTGACCATATATATCTGACCATATATCTGACCATAAATCTGACCATATATATCTGACCATATATCTGACCATAAATCTGACCATATATATCTGTCCGGGTATCCGACCATATACTGTATATCTGACCGTATAGCGTGTGGTGTGCCGCGATGTGACAGACAGCACACCACACACCAACAGATTTTTAACCAGAGTCCCGATTGTGAACACGGGAAATCTCACAAAATCTCTCGAGAATAAATATGTTTTACGTGACATGTTGTATAATCACTCGTGCTGCTGCCACAAATCAACAAGCTGATCCTTTATCTCTGCTGTCCAAATCCTTTTGTGCGGCTCCATGACTGCGTTTGTTATGCTTCCGTCTTCTGTCAGCTCGCTTTCTGATTGGATGTTGTTTTGTTTCACGAGTAATCTCCAGATCGTATGTGCGTTTGTCCTCGGGGTTCCCCAGACACATCAGGATTTCTGATTCGCGATCGGGGCACCTCTGACGTTCTTCCGAGCAGATTCAGTCACTCTTAACACACCTCACACCACAAGAACATCTGATAAGATAATCTTTAGAACCACCAGGATAATCGGGACATCGCCTAGGATTGTCGGAAGGGGAGAAATCGGCCAAAATCAGCCCGATTATCTTGTGGTGTGTACCCAGTCTTCAGTAGCACAGGTATATTTGTAGCAATAGACAAAAATACATTGTACGGGTCAAAATTATCCATTTTTCTTTTATGACAAAAATCATAAGGATATTAAGATCAGGTTCCATGAAGATATTTTGTAAATTTCCTACCGTAAATATATCAAAACTTAATTTTTGATTAGTAATATGCATTGCTAAGAACTTCATTTGAACAACTTTAAAGGAGATTTTCTCAATATTTAGATTTTTTTGCACCCTCAGATTCCAGATTTTCAAATATTGTCCGATCCTAACAAACCATACATCAATGGAAAGATTATTTATTCAGCTTTCATATGATGTATAAATCTCATTTTCAAAAAATTGACCCTTATGACTGGTGCTGTGCTCCATGGTCACATATGATATTGATTCTCATACCCAGCGATACGATATTTGCTGATACCTCAAAAAATTCTACGATACGATTTGATACAGGAGTATATCGATAGATTTATTGATATTAAATACCCATTTTAAACAGCCAGCTACATTTTTATTAACTCACAAATGCAACCAAAATATATAACATGAACATTTATCTGAAATTTTCACATCTTGTACCTCAACTGGGTCATTCAAAGCAAAAAAATAGAAATTAAAAAAAAAAAAATCAAGTCACACATAAGATCAGTAATCTTATGACATGACAACAGTCAAGAAAGTCTTTCAGCCTTCTGTGCTTAAATGTGCAATGTGTAAAACAGTGTAAATCCTCATTAGGAAACAACAAAAATGAGACCCCAGTTTTAGGAAAAAATACAGTGATGTAGAAAAATTAATAAAAAATAAAGCTGTTATAACTTTATTTGAGACTTTTTTTTGGCCTTTAATATGGGCTCAGTGCTAAAAATCTTTTCTACAGATAACCAAATTACAAGCAATAGCAGAAAATAAATACAATAAAACAAATTCAATAAACAGGGCTTTTCAGGTAGGTCTAAAAGAAATTTTCAGGTACAGAAATTTACCTGAATAACTGCATAGTCTTCACTGCATAAATTAAATATAGATTAATCATTAATAAATGTCACAGATCCAATGTACTGATACACATGCGCTTTCTTTCTCAACTGTTTACGTTAAGACACATGCCTAACCGACTGTGTTTACTAGGATATTCACCAAGACACGCATTTTGATGTAATTTGGTCTGTATTTGTTCATCCATGCACAAGAAAAGTGGAAGAGAGCTCAATTTAGTATTTAGCGTCTTTTATGTTCAGATTGTGCCTTCGGGCAGTGCTTATATCGAGCCCTGATTCGCGAGTTTGAACGAGAATGCATGCATTAGTGGTAATGCATAGAAGGACTTTGCGTGAAAATGTGCACAGTGCCAAAATAAAGGTGCCTATTTATGTTACAGATACTGATATTTTACATGTGGCATTGATACATCGTATCGTTAGACATTTGATCGATGTATCGATCCATAACGATGGAGATAGGGATCATCACATCGCCGGTCTGACTGGCATCTCTGTGTCAGTATAATTTTTATTTTTTGGAAATATATAGAAATTAATATTTTTATTTAGCAAGGATGCTTTAAATTGATCAAAAGTGATGATAAAGACATTTATAATGTTACACAAGATTTCTATTTCAGTTAAATGCTGTTCTTCTGAACTTTCTATTCATCAAAGAAACCTGAAAAATTTTCAACATAATAATAATAATAATAATAATCAGCATATTAGAATGATTTCTGAAGGATCATGTGACACTGAAGACTGGAGTAATGATGCTGAAAATACAGCTTTAAAATCACATGAATAAAATTACATTTTAAAATACATTAAAATAGAAAACAGTTATTTTAAATAGTAAAAATATTTCAGTATTTTACTGTTTTTGCTGTACTTTGGATCAAATAAATGCAGGCTTGCTGAGCAGAAGAGACTTCTTTAAAAACATTAACAATCTTACTGTTCAAACACTTGACTGGTAGTGTATGTAACTGACTAGCAGCCCTGCTAAAGCAAATAAATCTATAAATGAACTCAGTAGTCAACCTTACGAAAGGACTAGTCAGACACCGGTTGACCAGTAGCCTGTTGGTGATCATCAGGTCTGTGTGTCTGCAGCTGCTGGTGTGGAATCACTGCAGTCTTCTCCCTCTGCAGCAGTACACCGAGCATCTGGCCGCGGTCAAGGCCATCGCCTGGTCTCCTCATCAGCACGGGCTGCTGGCGTCCGGCGGGGGGACGGCTGACCGCTGCATCCGCTTCTGGAACACTCTGACGGGTCAGCCGCTGCAGAGCACCGACACCGGCTCACAGGTCTGCAACCTGGCCTGGTCCAGACACACCAACGAGCTGGTGAGAGCTGAACCAGAACCAGCGCAGTCAGGTCTTCAGAGCATCACTGCAGTGCTTCTAGTTTCACAGGACTGCTTGTCTTTGTTTACTGAAAAAGAGCAAATACAGAACACTGAGAGACTGGTTTATTTATTCGTTGCTCAGATGATGTTAACTGCAGCTGTCTCTCTCTGTCTGCAGGTCAGCACTCACGGATACTCTCAGAATCAGATCCTGGTGTGGAAATATCCCTCTCTTTCTCAGGTTGCTAAGCTAACGGGTCATTCCTACAGAGTCCTTTACCTGGTAAGATCAGACCAACCTGTTTTTAGGAACTACCAGTCAATAGTTTTTTAAAGAAGTCTCTTCTGCTCACCAAACCGGAATTTATTTGATACAAAGTACAGCAAAAACAGTAACATTCTGAAATATTTTTACTGAAGGATCATGTGACTGGAGTAATGATGCTGTAAATTCAGCTTTGAAATCACAGGAATAAATTACATTTTAAAATACATTCAAATAGAAAACAGTTATTTTAAATAGTACAAGTGTTTCAAAATGTTACTGTTTTTGCTGTACTTTGGATCAAATAAATGCAGGCTTGCTGAACAGAAGAGACTTCTTTAAAAACATTAAAAGTCGTATTGTTCAAACACTTTTGACTGGTAGTGTGTGTAACTGACTAGCAGCATTGCTAAAGAAAATAAATGTATAAATGAACTCTTTAGTCAATCTTACTAAAGGACTAGTCAGATACTGGTTGACTAGTCCCCCGTCCTGACGCTGAAATGTCGCTCTGCTGGTCTGTTGTTTAGCAGTGCTAGTAAACGAGGCGTTTAGTGTAGAGGTGTCACCATACCATAAAAATGTCTTACGATCATACTGTACCAGCTGAAGTATCACGACACCATGCAGTATTGTGTTCATTTAAAATTCAGTTCTACAAAATGAATCAAAATTTCATAGATAAATAGATGCAAATGAAAACAGACAAGATTTTTCTCTGAATGCTTGATTAATGTGAATGAATGACTGGCTATTCTTATCCATGAAATGATGTAAACAAACTCATCTTAGCACAGAAGCTGCATGAAGTCACATTTATTTGTGGTATTTATACATTTAGACTGTATTTATAATTGCATAAATAATGTTATGATATTAATGTTTTAAATACAAAATTCTGAATATAGAAATATGTTGGAAAACAATATAATATTTCTACTTTTAGATGAGAAACTTAAAACGGCCAGCAGGTGGCAGCAAGTGTTGGTGACTGAATCACTGAGTCACTCAAACGATTCTTTCAAAGCAGCTGAATCCTTCAGGAGCGAATCACATGACTGTTTTTATGAATCAGTGATTGAGCAACACAGAAACAAACAGCACTCTTGACTCTTGCTCGTGTCATATTGATGAACTGTGAGGAGCATTTTTACTCGCATACCTTGAAATTTCCAAGTTAGCAGCATGTATATTAAAACATATTCATTTATCATGTTAAAATATATATTATTAATTATTAATAAATATACATATAACAGTGTTCCTGCCGTGCATACAACATATCTTACGGTACTACTGTATGGATGATACTACCGTTTAAAATAAATAAATGCAATGGCCCTGCGGGTATTTTTAAGCTTTAGTGTCGTGATACTACCGTAGTACCATTATATGGAGCAGCCCTGGTGCACACTAACCGTCATCTTCAGGAGTTTGATCAGTTTATTGTGGTGTTGATGGTAGATGCTGTGTTTTAAGGCCATGTCTCCAGACGGAGAAGCCATCGTCACTGGAGCCGGAGACGAGACGCTGCGATTCTGGAACGTTTTCAGCAAAACGAGATCAACGAAGGTAAAGAGATCAACTCTTCAAACCCAGAGCACTTCTCTAAATCGCCATCATTACACACTGAGCTCGTTATATTCAGCTCGGAGATGATGATGAATGTGTTTCTTCAGGAGTCCATATCAGTTCTGAACCTCTTCACACGGATCCGATAACGACATCCTAGAAATCAATAAACTGATGTTCAGTCACATGACCTCCCCATTTCCTCTGGTGCTGTTTGACAACAGGAAGTGATGGAGGCCAGAACAGGAAGTATGATGGTTTTATGTCACCGCTGTGCTTTCTCGTTTTACAGATTATTATTATTATTATTATTATTATTGTTCTGCGGATGATTATGATGATGTATGTCTCTGTTCTGTCTGTCTGTCTTGTGTGGAACATCATTGAAGCCTCATGTTGTTTTTATGGAGAGACGCTTTTGTTTCTTTAAACGGAAAAACAACCTTTTAGAGCCTTTTTACAATCAGAACTTTTAAAAAAGCCATTTTTCAAGATGTATTAGTTTCCACGTCTGTTTCAGAGTCACTAACGGGTGGTTTGAAGCGATTGTGTTCGACTCGGTTCAGATGAATCAGACGGGATTCATGGAGCTTTATTTGAGGTCAGGTGATTGTTTTGCTCCAGGTGTTTACATGTTCTCAAGCTTCCTGGATCAGGTTGAGTTTTTATTATCTGTACTGCGGTGTGAATGATGGGATGCTCGTCGCTGGAGTGTGTGTTATTTATTGGTTTGGAGTCGATGTGTTGAATGACGAGCGTTTGGTGCCATGAACGGCTGAATCAAGCCTTAACGAACGAAACTAAACAAAAGAAGATAACAGCTAAAAATAAAGTGTTTTCATACAGTGGAAGACGAATAAAAAACATATTGAAGGTGTGTGTTATTATCATACGTGTGTGTTGCTCCCTTTCAAGGGGACCTTGCTAGTGAACAAGTCTCTATATGTGCTTCAATACAGACTTTTAATCAGAAAATAAGCATTTCTTTCGTCACAATAGTCCGTGTCTTTCTCAAAGTGAGCTTTACATCCTCAAACTCTGAGAAAACATGCACTTTACATATTAAATATGTTAATTATTGAACACCTTATAAATGCACTAAAAGAGGCAGGGAAGCCTCCATCGAGGGTTAGGGAAAAACAGAAAAAAATCAAGGGACAAATATATGTATGTAGTATTTATAATTATGATTATATTAACACAACAGAATCTGTGAAATGTGAGCTGAGTAAATGTGTGTGAATTTGATCAGTTGTTTTAGTTGCAGCCCGTAATGATTCAGTCACACAGAAGACAATCAGAGACAGATGAAGATGAAGATCGATTAACATCATGAGCGTCCGGCATCATCTGTGATTAGAGACTAACCCCCAGAAACACCAGAATCTCATCTGCAGGACACAGTTCAGTATAAAAATCAAACGGAAAAAAGAATGTTTTAAATGTGTTAGGACATTACTATGAGATTATTTTTATGGGAATTAATGACTGTAATGTGAATAAATTCATTCTGATGACAGTGATGAAAATCATCCACACAGGGTTTATTAAATATATGATTTAGAGGTCAAATGTGACCTACGAAGTCTTTCTTTTACAGTAATTGTATGGTTTCCTGTTGCTTTATTATGAGATGATGATAGACATTTGATCACATTCAGCTCATCAAACACTGACAACCACTTCAGTATCAAAGAAATGATGCGGTTATGTTATTATGCTGATGTCGCAGCGAGGGTCGCGAGGTCATGACCTCTGACCTCTGTAAGGCTCCTTCGGTGTCTGAGGACGAGTGAGGGATGGAGATGAAGGAAATCGCTGAGGATTACAGCAGATGACTGAGATCTGTGTGCTGTGAGATGAGTCTCTGCAGCAGGTGTTTGTTAATGAGACTCCGAGAGAAAGAGCGTCTGATCACAGGAGCGTAATCCTGCTCTTCTCCCGCTGCTGTCTTCATAATCCACAGACTGACGCTCAATCTCTCTTTGTGCGGCTCAGATCGACTCTGGCTCCTGCGGATCGCCTTCATCTGCGGACAGAGCCGCTTCTGCACAACAAACAACTTCATCATTAAAGGGTTACACTGATCTATTATATACGTGACCCTGGGCCACAAAACCAGTCATAAGGGTCATTTATTTTGAAATTGAGATTTATACATCATCTTAAGCTTTCCATTGATGTATGGTTTGTTAGGATAGGACAATATTTGAAAATCTGGAATCTGAGGGTGCAAAAAAATCTAAATATTGAGAAAATCACCTTTAAAGTTGTTCAAATGAAGTTCTTAGCAATGCATATTACTAATCAGAAATTAAGTTTTGATATATTTATGGTAGGAAATTTACTAAATATCTTCATGGAACATGACCTTAATATCCTAATGATTTTTGTCATAAAAGAAAAATCAATAATTTTGAGCCATACAATGTATTGTTGGCTATTGCTACAAATATACCTGTGCTGCTGAAGACTGCTTTTGTGCTCCAGGGACATAAATATTATATATAGATCAGTGGTTACAGCTCATCTGAACATGAAACTGAGTTCAGCAGAATGGTCCTCTCAAACGCTGCAGAAGGTCATGGGTTCGATTCCCAGTCAATGCACGAACTTGATAAAATCTAGACTTCGAATGCAATGCAAGTCTCTTTGGATAAACGCTGCTCTCGAGCGTCACAGAGGTGATGAACGCCTGTAATATTCCTGAAGTGAAGCTGTTCTGTCTCTCCGGTGGGACGTGAACTCTGGTTCTCAGCTGCAGGGAAACAGTTTAGCGTCTCAGACTGAGGAATTACTTCCTGTTTCCTGCAGATCCACATATGGACACAAACATTTCTGTGAGACGTCATCGCCTGAGTCCTCTTCTGATCCAACATCATAAACTGATTTTTCTGATCTTCAGGATTTTTCTGGTCCAGCAGGTGAATATGGTGCATCTGATCTCCAGCACACTCTCCTCAACACACATGACCTGTAGAAATGGGAGAATAGATTGCATTTCCAAAACACTGCAAATTTTTAAAAATGACCAAATTTGCAACACATCATAATCTTAAAGATGAGCATCAATCATCAAAATCACATCCAGCAGATCCTGAGAGACTGAGCTGCAAACACATCTGATCATCTTTATCAAGAACAGCTCTTCAGATTCCTGTAAGACTCATCAGATCTGGATCTCCTCAAACATCTTCACCAATACAGGCCTGCGGAGGGAGTTATTTATAGGTCTGGAGTATGGATATGATGATTCACATGCTAATAAAGCTCTTCAGGTTTAGGTTGCTCTTCTGACACAGGAACATTCATATTTCACTGCTGTCCATTCAGTCGGATTATTACCCATGAATGATCAATAATATACAGGTCTGTTTATAATCAATGCTTCTGTCATAACTGTCTCACTACTTTATAAGATGGTTGGTGAAGCAATGCTTCAAAATCAGATTAAGTTGTTGCTTATAATGTAAAAAATCTAACATAAAAATAAACTTTTTTAAATGGATAAATTAATGAACATGTAAATTGAATTCATGCACTCTCAGAAAAACAAGGTAAAAGAGCTGTCACTTTTGTACCCGAAGAGCCCAAATTAGAAACTGAAAGACTGCAGTGACAGCTTTTGTTCATTCTTTTGCGTGTGAAAATAATAAGACAATAAATCAGTAAATCATTTTAAATAAAAAAATAAATAGATATATGTGTCCCTGGAGCACAAAAGCAGTCTTCAGTAGCACAGGTATATTTGTAGCAATAGCCAACAATACATTGTATTGCTAAGAACTTCATTTGAACAACTTTAAAGGAGATTTTCTCAATATTTAGATTTTTTTGCACCCTCAGATTCCAGATTTTCAAATATTGTCCGATCCTAACAAACCATACATCAATGGAAAGATTATTTATTCAGCTTCTTATTCAATTTAAAAAAATTGTCCCTTATGACTGGTTTGTGGTCCAGGGTCACATATTTAAAATAACTTGTAACAACATGTTATTCATGTTTGAAAACAGTTACATTTTAAATAGCATTAAAAAAAAAAAAAAGCATTTATCTGCTTTTCTTTGTTTATTTGCCAACTGCTTTCTTGGCCTGTTTACCAAATGCTTTCCTCCAAATCCCACCGTTTCCAGCTGCTCTTTCACTGTATTCTTCTTGTCATGTTTGTCTGATTTTCATCATTTTTTATTCCATCATCAGCACTCAGAGACAGCAGGAAAATCACAGCAGATCAAATCACTTTTACACAAAACAGCATCTTTACCTCAGTGAAAATGAATTTCATTTCAGTTCAGGAGTGTGAATTTGAACTGAGTTCGCCAAAACACACAGGAATTGAATTGGGGTGACAGGGAGAGGGATTTACTATTTTGTGACAAAACAGCATTTTCTCTATTAAACAGGCTATAATGAAATATTATAAATAAACTTCTGTATGTGACAGCTGAATCATTGATCAATATCATCATGTAATGCTGTGTGCATGACGGCATATGAGTAATTCATAGTGAAAATGAGATGCATGCAGCAGTACGCGTGTGATGAAGATGATGAAGATGAGCTGGTTCCATGTGGTTCGAGGGGTAATAATCGCCTCTGGCTGAACCCTGTACAGTCCTGCTGAAGACCTGAACGCCTTTCAATTGGCTGCTGCTCTTCATCACGCCTCTCTCTCTCTCTCTCTCTCTCTCTATATATAAACACTCACTCCTTCATTTTTCCTCAAGACTCCGGTGACGTGCACGTGCTCGTTCATGATGACCATCACCTGTTGATCCGGGGATGAAGGTGAGTAAGATCATCATCATCATCATCATCATCACAACAGAAATAACAGCCGCGCGACGCTTCTTCAGGAGCGTCGTCGGTTTGAATGTTTTCTTTCTTACATGCATTCATCTGAGCATTGCATTCACTCCATCCTTCATCTTCCTGATATCTGCACGCATTCGCGATGTTTTCCAGCGCACTCGGCTCTGATTCGGAGTCACTTCGCTTCTGTTTCGCAGGAGCTCAAACTCTCAGTGCAACAGGTGCTGAGGTCTGGAGGACTGAAGGGCGTTTCAGCTCCTGCTGTCTCTGATATCTTCATCACCGCTAGGATTATTAGTATTATCGCTGTGTTAGTATTCAGCATGGCTGCTAGTAATGATGAAAGTGTTACAGTCGCGTTTGCTGCTACTTTACGAAGCGATGCTCCTGGAGAGGTGAAAAATCCCTCAGACGCGCAATGAATGAGGATACTGACTGTAAACAGGCACCTAGCAACCAGACACAGTACCCTAGAAACGCTCTAGAAAACAGCAAAGCAACCAACCACAACATGCTGTTTTTGCACAGCCACACATCACTTAGATTTTCCCACAGAACAGTCCATTTTACAGTCTTTCTGTGTGTTTGATTGATTTAGTGTGTTGCATGCTTTTGTGCATGGTGGATAGAGTTAGGATGAGCTTCAGAGGACCTTAGAGAGAAACCCGGAAACCAGATGCTGATGGAGGTTTAGCTGAAGAAGATGCAGCTGCTTACAGTGCCATTGTACAGTAATATCTAGCTGATCGCAGTGTAAGAGCACTGGATGGGAGCAGCAGAAAGCGGCCAGAGATGGAGACCATCCCCCACAATCCCCTGCTGTCCGTCTCTCTCTCTCTCTCTCTCTGTCTGTGTCTCTCTGTGTCTCTCTGTCTGTCTCTCTCTCTCTCTCTCTCTGTCTGTGTCTCTCTGTGTCTCTCTGTCCGTCTCTCTGTCTCTCTCTCTCTGTCTGTGTCTCTCTGTGTCTCTCTGTCTGTCTCTCTCTCTCTCTCTCTCTGTCTGTGTCTCTCTGTCTCTCTCTCTCTGTCTGTGTCTCTCTGTGTCTCTCTGTCTGTCTCTCTCTCTCTCTCTCTCTGTCTGTGTCTCTGTGTCTCTCTGTCTGTCTCTCTATCTCTCTCTCTCTGTCTGTGTCTCTGTGTCTCTCTGTCTCTCTCTCTCTCTGTGTCTCTGTGTCTCTCTGTCTCTCTCTCTCTCTCTCTCTCTCTGTGTCTCTCTGTCTCTCTCTCTCTCTGTCTCTCTCTCTCTCTCTCTCTCTCTCTCTCTGTGTCTCTGTGTCTCTCTCTCTCTCTCTCTCTGTCTGTGTCTCTCTGTGTCTCTCTCTCCTTCTGCTGCTTCAGCACTGTTGCGTGGAAACAGCTCTGAAACACACGAGCAGCATCAGATGCGGCTGATATAATGCTGTTCCTCTGACACCAGTCTCATCATCACACATTCATGGCAGAAATCATCCCTGGATTCGCTCTTTAAAGGAAACACTGGGAAATTATGATTGCACGATTGATTTTGTGCTCATTTACTGACAGACGCTCCTCTTCTCATCTCCACAATCAGACACAGCTTTATTGGCATGATGATTAACATTTACAAACAGTGACAACAGGACTGGATTTGGTAATATAGAGCATAAATAAAGTGAAGCTTGTTATTTTGTGTCACATCTCCATCTTTATTTCTCTTTCTCCTTTATAGTAGAGAAGTGGTCCAAAATCTGAGCTAAAGTCAAATATGTTCTGATTGGCTGTGTTTAGAATCATAGGAGCCTTTTTCTCTCAGTTCAGTTCTGTCCTGGTTCTGGGGTTAAGGCTAGAATACATCTGGCACCACTGAGCATGCACACATCAATACAGTGGAATTTTTTTCACACTGTACAACAATAATGACTATTTTTGTATTATTATAAGGGGTAGGTGTAGATGTTAATAAAACACAATACAATAGGTAGAAAATTAAATTTCATAGTTAGTTTCCGGTCGGAGCTGTATCCCTTCTAGCCACAGCCTGGTTCTGGAGACCCATCGCTGCACGTCTGGCGTCTCCTTTATTTAACACACCTGATTCAGATCATCAGCTCGTTAGGAAAGAGCTCCATGAACTGAACTGAGTGTGTCAGATAAGAGAGAACAAAATGTGGTCACTTGTAGCTTTTCTGATCAGATTTGACTCTTCACACAGTGTTTATGATGATTTCACTGTCATTGAGTATTCAGTAAATCTGTGTGTTGTTGATTCTTCTGTCCTGCAGACACTGGAGGAGCAGACGGCAGACAGACAGCCCTGCGCTGCTGCTGCGTGGAAGACTAGTGATTTTGTTGTGAAACTGAACAAAAGACCAACAACAAAACCCAGTCTGCCTCTCAGCACAGGGCACATCAACACAAGTGTGTGTGTGAGACATTTTATAATGGAGCTGAAGGCACCTTGGGATTCTTTGTAATAAATGGATCATATTTATGGAGTTCTTGACCAGTTTTAAATATGGATTCAGTTTCAGTCAGTTAATGGCTGTGAAACAATAAAAGTGTTTGTGTTTCCATTGAATCATTAATCGGAATCAGAATCAGAAAAAGCTTTATTGCCAGCCGTGTTTACACACACAAGGAGTTTGTCTTGGTGACAGATGACAGGTGACAAGACACAGATAACAAAATAAACAAGAGATTACAAATAAATATGTGAAAACAATACACAATAGACAAAAAGACAGTAGACAATATTGTATGTACAGATATGCTATATACACATTATGCAAGGGAATTTGGATAGATGTAAGATATGTTAAATAACATATGTATAATAAACAGAAGTATGGATAGTTGTGTATTGCACATGTACTGTTCGTGAGGCAGATGGCCTGAGGGAAGAAGCTTTTCCTATTTCTGGCTGTTTTGTTTTTAAAGGCTTCAGTGTCTGTATAATAAAGCAGCATCATGAAAACATCATTGATTCATCATTTTAGCATGAAAACCTGTTTGTCACTGCACTATATACTTGTGTACAATAACGTCTACTGTTTATGTGTTAAATTAATTAAAATAAAAGTAAAAAACATGGTTATATAGCTATACATTCGTTTGGCTGATAGCAGGTCTACATGTAAAACACGAAATAAAACCACGGAGCACTCTTTTGTGTGTGACACTAAATTCAAAACATATTTCGAAAAGCATTTAAATACGTCTCATACGCTTTCAAACACGTTCTTGGTACAGTAAAAGATCACAGTGACTTCACACATGCCAGACGAGTTGTTCATACATTCCGTGTTTACATCACGCTGCGCGAGTCTCGCCCAGTGCATGATGGGGAATGTAGTTCCTCAACACAGACTGACACCAGCCGGCCCTTGTTTATGGACTACATTTCCCACAAGCCTTCGCGCGACGAGTTTGCCCGGCGCTCGCGACGCCCGGCGGTTAATGTAGTTCTTTCCGCGCCTCGCGCTGTACGCTCATAGGGCGTAGGGACTACATTACCCAGCATTCCGCGCGCCGCTGGTAAACAGAGCTGTCAAACAACATCGACGCCATTTCGACAAGAGCCTTAAAATGGCAGTAAAATGCAGAGCGGGGATCGCTCCTCACTAAAAAAGAAGCGACGCGCGCTTCTCACGCCCGCGAACACAGACGCGCTTTAACGGACACCTGAAGACGCGACGCGGCGACACGATGGATATCAGCACCGCGGTGTTTAACGCGGCGAGAGACGGAAAACTCAAACTTATCCAGAAGTTGCTGAGCAACAAAAGTCCGGAGGAGCTGGAGGCGCTGGCGGAGGAGAAGACGCAGGGAGGCACGCCGCTCCTCATCGCCTCGAGATACGGTCATCTGGAGGTGGTGGAGTACCTTCTGGAGCACTGCAAGGCTAATGTGGAGCTCGGGGGTTCGGTTAACTTTGACGGCGAGACGATCGAGGGCGCTCCGCCGCTGTGGGCGGCCTCTGCCGCGGGGCACCTGCCTGTGGTGAAGACGCTCCTGAAACACGGAGCTTCTGTTAATAACACCACCCTGACCAACTCCACTCCGCTCAGAGCTGCCTGCTTCGACGGTCACCTGGAGATCGTCCGCTATCTGGTGGAGCACCGTGCAGACATGGAGGTGGCTAATCGGCACGGACACACCTGCCTGATGATCTCCTGCTACAAGGGCCACAAGGAGATCGCTAAGTTCCTTCTGGAGCGCGGGGCTGACGTTAACCGCAAGAGCGTAAAGGGCAACACGGCTCTCCACGACTGCGCTGAATCCGGGAGTCTGGAGATCATGAAGATGCTACTGAAGTGTAACGCGCGGATGGAGCGGGACGGCTACGGCATGACCCCTCTGCTTGCTGCTAGCGTCACCGGACACACCAACATCGTGGAGTACCTGGTGCACCAGCCGCGCGCTGCTCGAGAGGAGCGCATCGACGCGCTGGAGCTGCTGGGGGCCACCTTCGTGGACAAGAAGCGCGATCTTCTGGGCGCCATGCGCTACTGGCGGAGAGCCATGGAGATGCGGCAGGAGGGCGAGAAAGCCCTGGCCAAACCGGCCCCGGGGCCGCCCGTTCCGGCCTACGACTGCGCCCGCGAGGCGTCTACGTTTGAGGAGCTGGAGGGGTTGATCACGGACCCTGACGAGATGCGCATGCAGGCGCTGCTGATCCGCGAGCGCATCCTCGGCCCCTCGCATCCGGACACCTCCTACTACATCCGCTACCGAGGGGCCGTCTATGCCGACTCGGGAAACTTCGAGCGCTGCATTAGCCTGTGGAAGTACGCTCTGGACATGCAGCAGAGCAACCTGGACCCGCTCAGCCCCATGACCGCCAGCAGCTTCCTATCCTTCGCCGAGCTCTTCTCCTTCGTTCTGCAGGACCGAGCCAAGGGCGCACTGGCCACTCGGGTCACCTTCCAGGTAGGGTGACTGCTCAACTTGTCCAAATACAGGAATGCGCCTCAGGGAGTAAGTGCGCAGGACTGTCCCAGGTCTTAAAAACGCCAAAGTCCAGCGCACACTAAATCCAAACTATCTCGAATTCCGGTCCGGAGTGCTATTCAAGCCTTAAGGCCCGTTCACACCAAGGATTATAACTATAAAGATAACGATAAAGATATAGTTAAAAAAAAATCATCCTCAGTATTAAAGAATACCAGAGTCCACACCACAGCTACAACGATAAAGACACAGAAATACGACATGGAATAATTTTCAGAACAATTTTTTTCCAGCTGATGAACTATACGAACACTGACACCCAATCAGAATCCATCCTGCTATAACGAGCTTGAGAATTTAAAGCCGCAGACGAGCATGTGCTTACAATAAACAGACGATATCGTCTGCTGGTGTGGATGCTACTATCATTATCTTTATAGTTATCGTTCTTGGTGTAAACAGGCCTTTAGGGTGCGTTTCCACTACAGCGTCATATCTGCTCTCAGTACCGCTGGCAACGCTACAGCGCCGCTGCTTTGGGGCGTATCAAATTTTGGGCAGAGTATGCTTATGAAAACAATGTTTACACCCTGTTTACATTTTATCTTCTTGTGGTTCGCAAACTAAACACTTTATTGGCGCCATCTAGGTACAACCTAACATTTTTTCTTTTGCATATGACTTTTTCTACAACAAGTGACTTCAGCTCAGTAATCCACCAGCTAAGCAGACACTCAGGAACATATGTCAGAATCTTGCCTTGCCTACTTTTCACAGCAGTTGTTTGTCGCTTGAAGTTTTTTGCTCTATTTTCATAAAGTCGAGGAATGCCCAACCTTTTTGACGCTCTCGGCCGCTCTCAACGGTTTCTCCGCGCCACTTTCAATCCCATAATGTACTGCGTGAGCATTTAAGCTCAACTTCCATAGGAATGAATTGAAATCGCTCGCTACGTGCCAGTGGAAACGCACCGTAAAGCACACTAAATCCATACTATCTCGAATACCACTCCGGAGCACTATTCAAGACTATTTTACAAGGCGTCATAATGGCAACAAAAAAGAGAAAATGTGTTGTGTTGCATTGTGGTGTAATGGTGTTTTCTGGAAGGGATCAAATGAGTATTTTTAAGAGCTGAAAGGTAGATTACAGATGTTTTTATTAAGTTAGATAAACATTATATAACAGTTTCTGGTTATGTTATGGGGCCAGTTTTACTAAGCAGGGCAAATTAGTGTGAGAGCGCAATTCCAAAACAGCGCTGATGGGTGTGGAAATTTCTGCGGGTGATTTACTAACAATCCACAAATTAAAGAACACAGACACAACATCTCATTTACATATCGACCAACACAATATACCAAGCACAGCGCAGATTAGAGCAGTCGCAAATAAAGAAGCCACAGTACATTGAAAAGAACCGGAGGCCAAAAAACAAAGGGTTGCAAGAAGTTTTGATAGAGCTGGTATTGCGTGAGGGTTCCAAGTCGTCTTTTATTTCCTGAAGCAAATTAAAAATAACATGCCTTGGTAAGCTATATTTTCGTGTTCTTCTGATATTCCAAATAAATTAATACGTGTGGAAAAATCCTCTCCTTCTATCACACGCTCAATGTTCTCTGTGGCGCCTCCTCTGCAACAATAACTGCAGTCATTTCAAGAGCAAAATAGTTTAAGACATGCTTTTTTTGGGTGTTAAATAATGGCGCAAATACCAGTAATCTGACGAGTGCAAACGTTAGTAAATCTCGTTGCGTGATTCATTTGAATACTCTCCTCCCTTAAATTTAACGTCTGAAACTCCTACAAATGCATATTCAATAAGATCAGGCACAAAAATAACTGTGTCCACGCCTTTTCAGCGCTAATTCATCACTGCGCGTCTTTAGTAAATCCTCACAGTACTATTTTAACGCCAAAAGACGGATTGCGCTGTCGCTAGCTGTTAGTAAAACTGGACATTGGTGTTGGTAATGTGTCTCCCATACAATCTTAGTAACTGTCCCACATTTGGTTTGTTTGTTTGGTCACTCTTCTTCCAGGACCTGATGGGTGTTTTGGGCAAGAGTGTGCGCGAGGTGGAGCGTGCGGTTGCGCAGCGGGACAGTCCTCCAGAGGCGCCGCAGTTCACCAAAGCGCTGTCCATCATTCTGCACCTGGTGTTCCTTCTGGAGAAGCTGGAGTGCGGGCCGGAGCAGGAGCACCAGAAGCGGAGGACCGTTTACCGGCTGCTGAAGCTGAACCCGCGGGCCAGGAGCGGATTCACGCCGCTGCACATGGCTGTGGATAAGGATACCACATCAGTGGGCCGTTATCCGGTGGGCCGCTTCCCTTCGCTAGCTGTGGCGAGTCTGCTGCTGGAGTGCGGCGCTGATGTGGACTCGCGTGACTGCGATAACAACACGCCGCTGCACATCGCCGCCGCTAACGGCTGTCCAGAGATCATGGCGGCGCTGATCCGGGCCGGAGCGCACTTCGACGCCACAAACGCGCAGCACAAGACGGCCTACGAGCTGCTGGACGAGCAGAGCAGCGGGCGACACGCGCTACACCCGCTAAACTACGTCACGCTGCAGTGCCTAGCGGCCCGCGCCATCGAGAAGCACAGACTGCCCTACAAAGGGCTGATCTCGGAGGAGATGGAGGCCTTCATCGAGCTGCACTGACCCCAGCAATAATCAACTGAACTCGCCAGTAAAGCTCTGTCGGAGCCAAGGGCTCGTGGGAAAAGCGTTTGCGAGGACGCTCGCGCTCCTTCCTTCCTTTGTGTGCAGGAAATTTGTTTGTTTCTTTGACTGACAGGGTTTGTTTCAGGGCTTAATTACACGTCACAAACTGCTTATCGATCGCACGATCAGAGCGTTAATGTGTGCGATGCAAAATTGAAATGCAACTGTTTTCTATCAGACTCTAACCGTCTCTTATCTATGGAAGCCGTTTCCGCCACTGAATAAAAATAAAAAAAGGTAATTGTGACTTTTCATCTCGCAATTCTGACTTTTTTACTCAGAGTTGTGAGATATTAACTCACAGTGCGAGTTATAAAGTCAGAATTATGAGATATAAAATCAGAATTGCGGGATATAAACTTGCAATTCTGACTTTCTCACAATTGCGAGTTATATGATATGTTGATATGTTCTCAGAATTGCGAATTTATGTCTCGCAATTCTGACTTTTTTCTCACAATTGTATGTTATAAAGTGCAGTTCTGAGGAGGAAAATTATATGTTCTCAACTTTATAACTCGCAATTGTAAGATTATATCACACAATTCTGTGAAAAAAGTCTGAATTGTGAGATAAAAAGTTGCAATTACCTTTTTTATATGTTTATTCAGTGGCAGAAACAGGCTTCTATACTTATCACATGTCATAACGTGGTGTAGAGTTGTTTGTTCTCAGTAATGATCCTGAAGGACTCTGAAGCCTGAGGTGCCAAATGCTAGCCTTACACGATCGTCTTTTCTAACGTTGTGGCTTTGAATGTGTGCGGCTGTGATTTTAAAGTGTTTTTACTGAATGACTGGCTCTGTGCTTTCCTTCCTCTGGGGATGGACAGTAATATATAGAACTTGGCACTTTATCCCCCGTATGAGAACAGCTATTTTCGAATTGCTGATGTTACATTGATATCTATGCAGTTTATTAACAGCGGTGGATTTGGAGTGACAGATTTGGCAACCCAGGTTGTTTTTTCTTTTTCTTTGCAGGCTTATGTGAAAAGCTTCATGCGTTGTAGTCTTATTCTAATTGCCTTTACGTTTTTATTCTTGGTAAGATTTCATGGCTGCAGTGATTTCTGTCTCTGTTGGCCGGTCTGTCATTGTAAATGCCACCCAATGAAAGCACTTTGGAAACTTTAACATTTTGTTTAACCTCTAAAACCAGAGACGTCTCTCAGAAACTACAACTGATTTGGTTAATTTAAGACAATTTACTACAAGACAAAAATGTGTATGGTGATGCCTGAATAAAAGTCAAGTGTCCCGTCTGTCTGTCTGATGTCTGATGATCTCAGGAACGTCTGATGTAGATCTGGATCCGTCTGAGGGACTCTATAAAGAGCGTAAGCCATGTAGTGCCATTGATTGTGGACTTTCCTTTCAGGTCCGGATGATCAGCACAATCGTACAACATCAGATGTGCATCATCCAACCGCTTTCCAGTCATTATGCAAGGTTTTCCTTCTCAGAAATTAACATTTGTACTTTAAATAGCTGCACTGATTATTTCATGTCTTGCTATAGTTTTTATCGTTATTTCAGTCCTCAGATCAAATATTTCCATAAGTGTCTTGATGTTTCTCTTAGAATTTGAGTTTCTGGTGTAGGTCATTTACATGTCTACAATTAATGTTATGTGCGTTTGTCTCAAAAAACATGTTCAGGTCATATTTCACCCCAAAACCAAGAAACTGTGTAAAGAAAATGGAATTTAAGAAATATTTCTGTTGTTGTAATTGTAATTCATTAGTCAATACCCTCCTATATTTCAGAAACTACAGCAAAAAATACAGAAAAATGGAATGTATTCAATCAATTGTAAATTACATTCAAGTATAATTAATTGATATACATCATGCTAGCATTTGTTGTGCTTTTAATTTAACTCTGATTTTAAAACAGTTGTGTTATTGTGTCTAAACAGGAGGATTTTCATTACTGCATTACAGTAAAAAGGTATACTTTTCTCATTTCAACCAAAACTGATTTGGGGGTAAAATATATGACATTTCTTTCTCAGACACAGCTTTCAGAGCTGATTGTGGTTCCTCTGAAAACTCTCAGGATCAAAGGTCAGTGTTGTTTCTTTTGGACGTGTGTCCGTTCAGTGGAAACTGAAGTAATTTGACAGCTGTTGAATGAGCATTTAATGGCTCGTTTGAGTTGTTCTGTTCTCGTCTGATGCTGAAATGTGTTTGTATTCTGCTCTGCTTGCTGACTGAATCGTGTCACATTTACACACATGCAGCGTTTCAATCATTCCATCAGTGCCATTAATATGTGACCCAGTTTAATTATACTGTATTGAAAAATCTCTATATTTACAAAAATATAATGTCTTGGCTTTCGTATGTTGTTTGACACTAATGCTGTCTTTTTATTTCCCGTCACTCTTCTGCAGAGCTCGGTCTTGTTTGTTCAAAGGCAAAGTCACATATACAACAGAAACCTGATCTTCAGCCTCACAGGCGAGCTGATATAAATAGCGGCTCATGAACATCTGTGTGCGGGCTCTCCTGAGAGCCGCGGCCTGTGTTTCATTGACTATTTTGGGTCCTGAAGTCCTGTGCGTGTAATCGAACCCTTGGCTCTGGGGTCAGTGATCATGAAGGCCTGCAGGGTCAGTCTGTACATTCACACTTCAGCGTTACATCATCTCTTTATGGCTTCCATACTCTTATGTCATTTATATATGTACTGTCCGACACACAGTAATGGATGCTGGAAGACACTCCTGATATAAAGCTCTGAGATGTGTAACTCTAACATAAGATGCATTCACGCACTTGATTTATTTTACTACACTGAACCACAGTGAATTTAATTTAACACATTTCTAGAATTTGATGAAAATGTTTACATTTATAATTTACTACTCAAAAAATATTGTTTACGTAAGTTTTCACACCCTTCGGTCAGTACATGCACCTCAAGGAGAAGCTCCATCCTGAGCCTCCGTCTGATCACTGCCGCTTCTCTCATTCTCAATCTCAGATCACAGGTGGACTTTCTCATCAAATACTCTCATAAATTCTCAGATGAATGGAGATCTGGACTGATGTAGCTGCGGTCGGCTCTGGATGGAAAGCACATCTTGTATCTTTGTAATGTCTTTTCAGCTGAAAGGTTGAGAAGTTCTTCATGAACTGTAAAAAAGATTTTTCAACGTAAAATAAAATTTCAGTCTTTCTACTTAAAAAATAGCATTTAATCTGTGCTGCTTGCCATTTTTATTTGTGAAATTTGCTAGCTATTTCTACTGGAAGAAAATTACTAATAAAATAGTTTTAAAGTAAATTTTTTTTTTTTTCAGCATGTTCTGCCACAATGCTGCTTCACCATTAGTTGGATCTTCCAGACAGACCTGTATTTATAAATGAAATCCCTTAAATAATCTTTATTTATGTGAACTGTAACCTTAGCTGGTTGGTTATGGTTAGAGATGATGGGTTTGCTGTAAAGACTCTGTTTTTGTCGCAAAGAAATGTCTTTCCATTCCCCATATAACGTGCTGTAAATGAGACATGGTTTCTCTGAGTCTGATCTGGACCCTCTTTAAATGCATCTGCCCTGGTCATCTGAGCTCCTCCGTGACCCACCAGCTGAATAAGACAATGAGCCCGTTATGACACAAGATGCCTCTTTAACAGTCTTTATTCAGACTCGAGTGACACCAGCGGAGTTCAATTCAGTCCGCGGCCGCCAGAGGGCGACAGACTCCCGGCGATCAGCGCTCTTGATCCGCGTCTGTCTGAGCTGAGTCCGACAGAAACCATCAGAAGAGTTCCGTGCATCGCTTCTTTTGTTACTGTTCCCTCTGCATTCATCTCTCAGAAATCATTTCCAATCTAATTCAGTGCAAGAAATTAATCTTTCTATTATTACAGCCTGACATTTATTTATTTTTTGCCTTTTTAGTCTGTGTTTCAGATAGGAAGTGAGGGGGAATCGGGAAATGTTCGCGAACGGGGATTCGAACTCGGGACTCCCGAAGCGCGATGGCGCATTACAGACTGATTTTTAGTTGTTTTAGAACTTTTTTCTGGAATATCACTGGAATACAGTATAAAACAAATTCAAAAAAGTAAAAGAAGATACTGTTTAAATCCTTCTAGTTCAAAATTTCATGTTTAATTAAAGGTGTTTGCTGTTTCTTTGTTATTATTTGTGGAATTTAGTCTGAAATTCTGAGTGAAAACTGCTTCACCATTTATTTCCATATTTTAAACAGTTTTAACATAAAACAGGCAATGTGTTATGAATTCACAGAGACATTTTCCCTCATGTTTGAAATATCCGGGACATTTTTGTCAATTTGTCACACACTGCAAAAAATGATTCTCTTAGTTTTTTTGTCTTGTTTTCTATTATAAATATCTAAAAATTCTTGAGTCAAGATGCATTTACTTGACAAGTAAAATGACTTAAGATTTTATGTCTTGTTTTCTAAAGAAAATGATCAAAAATTTGCTTAAAAATATCTGCCAGTGGGGCAAGAAAAATAATCTTGTTTAGCCTTTGAATTAATAGTATTTTTCTTGCCCCATTGGCAGATATTTTTGTTTGTTTTAAGCAAAAACTAACAAAATTTTAATCTATTTTTTTTTTTAGAAAACAAGACTTAAAATCTTAAGTCATTTTACTTGTCAAGTAAATGCATCTTGATTCAAGAATGTTTAGATAAATACTAAGAGAATCATTTTTTGCAGTGATTTCTGCCCAGATCCAGTCAGTAAATGCAGATCAATGTAATGAATGATTATCAGGATTCTTCATCGATCTGTCGCGAGACGCTCGGGAACGCGCTTGCGTCACGTCATCTCTGGGAGGCGGGAGCGCGCACCAGGGTGCGAGGATGGTGAGGAGAGGAGGAGGAGGGTACCAAGGAGGAGAGCTGCTGCCTGCGAGCATCGATGACATCAACCAGCAGAATCTCCGGAGGCTTCTGGAAATGGAGGCTCTGCCTGAGAACGGAATATGATGCTCGAGTCTCGACTTCAGCAGCACCTTCGCGCAGGTAAACAAGGCTTTTCTTTGTGTGTGTTGAGAACTGATCACATGCCAGTCTTATATGAGAAAGCTTCGGTGCAGAAGAACACCCGGAAACACCCGAGGATCAGCTGCTTAAGGTTAAGGTGCGGGTGTTACAGTGTGTCGAAGCTGCGGGAAGATCAAAGAGTTATTGATTAGAGGGAATAGATGTTTATTCGAGTGTTTGTTTCAGTGTTTCTCTGCTCGATCTTCGAGCGGATCCAGACGCGTTTGCGCCTTTGTTCGGGTTTCGCTCTCTATTTCAATCCGGATTCACATCTCAAACCTTTGAAACACTGAGCGGATCCGGATCCGGATGGAAATGCGATGATTGAAGTGATGTGTGTTTCTGGGGAGTGAAAATCCTGCCAGATTCTCTCAATGGGATCAAACTTTGTTCATCCGTCCGCTGTGTGAACGTTTTAATATCACATTATTCTGCATTAAACCTCCAAATCTAAAGACTGAGATTTTTATGACTGTAAAATCATGTCAGTTCATCCACATTAGCTTTCAAATGTTTGCAGAAATATCACAACAGTTATTTGTTTTTAGGCTTTTGTCAAGAGAATAGATATTCATTATTATGCATTTATTCATTTAGCAGATGCTTTTATCCAAAGTGATTTACAAAGGAGCAATGCAACAAGCGCTTCATCTCGCATCGATGAACAGAAGAAGTGCTTGTAATATAAAGTTTCAAACATCATCTATAATAGAGAAAACTAGAACAAGGAAGGATTAAGGAATCGGCAAAGAAGGTTTTTAGCCGGATGCAGTTGCTCACAGAAGAGATCTGCAAGTATATAGATATCATTTCAGAAACACTGAAAGTGCTGTTCATTTACTAAATATCATCAGATGTATGTTTTCACTTGGTGAATGATAAAACAATGGATGCACATTGATTATCTTGAGGAGACTGTAAGAAATCACCTAGCAACTGCATCACCTGTTAAAACCTGCTCAGAACACCTTCGCATCTTGCTGTATTTTGAAAAAGGCTAAATATTCTTTACGCAGTATTGTGTGATATATCCGTGTGCATGCAGAACACATGCGCCGGCTGAGTTTAACAGTAGTAATGATACTCTCTGTGCTCATATCACTGTATTAAACCCCATCATCATCCTTCCATAATCGCTCCTGTTCGGTCCGATGCTCTGATAAGAAAATGGTTGAATTCTCCTGATGCACAGCTCATATTTTCATCTTCCACTGCAGAGTTTCATATGAGTCCGGCTCTGTTTGATTTAATTGTAATGCTCAGATGAGGCACTCGCAGCGGCTGGTGTTTAATTGTTCAGGTTTAAGATGCTTGGCTTGGTGTTTGTGTTCTCCGGCGCAGGTTTAAGTAGGTTAGAGCTCTGTGCTGTGGGTTAGCGGTGAGACGGGTTAGTTTGCCCTCAGAACATGATGATGATGATGATGATGATGATGATGATGATGGCCACACACTTCTGAATAATGCAGCCACATTCATTACTCAAACCAGTGAACATACACTGGTAAAAAAGTAATACATTTAAAATACATTTATTTTATACTAAGCATAGTTAAAATCTAGTAACATATTTACTGATATAAAAATGATAATTAAACTTTATTTGGAGTACTACTTGTGCACAATGAACATTTCTTAATATTAAGCCTAAAATGTGTTTTAATGTCTCTATTGATGAGGATTGAATGATCTTTGAATAATATCGGTTTTTAAATGCAAGATATTTAAAGTGGACCTGAAGTATACTTGCAATAGTTCCACTTTAGCACAATCAAATATACTTCAGTTTATCTTTAGTTGGACTTCAGCACAATTAAAGTGCATTAAGTACTAAATTAGTTGTTGTAATTTAGCAGACTTTAAGTATAGCAGTTTAGTATACTAAAAGTACAATTGCAATGTATTTTTATCAAGTACATAAATATGTAAATGTATTTGTAGTATACTTAGCATGACATAGATGTATATGCAAGGGTACACTGGCAGGATTTGAGTTGCATCAGTGCTTGAACTTTCCAAATGATTAATTTTCTTGAATAAAGCATAAAGCACAGAGGTTTCTCTCTAGATTGACAGTCAGTCTCTGAGACGTCTCGAGCGGCCTCCAGCCGAGCGTAGCGTGTCTCGCGTCTCTCGCCGCTGTGATTTGTGATTGTGTTTCTCGTCGACGGCGAGCGTTGATTCTCATCTGGGAGAACGCCGCTCTCTGATTGGTCCAGAGCGGTTTGATTGACAGGAGTGAGAGACTGTGTGAGAGATGCTGAGAAGATGGCCGACTCTGAGCGGGAGCCTGTTATTTCAGCCAAACGCTTCTGAAAGCTTTTGGGAATAGAAGGTAGAATCGCTCAGCACCGTGTGCCAGAATGTCTGCTGATGGCTCAGGTTTCTCCGGTAGCTCCTGAAATTGGGTTATTTGCTGTTTTTACTGTTTCTGCTGTTTCTTTCCCATGAATCCTGCTAATGTTTAACCTTGAGAGCGTCTCACCCAAAAGACAGACTGTATTGTGATATACGGTTAATATAAACGTGCCTGTTGGCGTATGGAGAACTGAAGAAATGTACAGGCTGTAAATGTTTATCACAGACTTATGCATCTGTTGTTTCCCTGCATGTTAGAGCCTGACCATGTGAATAAACGAACTCCAGCTCGTTTTCACTGATTAGAGTTCATTTGGGATTCTTGAATCAACTGAATCTCTAGAGTCACTCGAGGTTGCTGTACGGAGGCGGAGCCACACAACACTCCTGACATCTGATTGGCTGCCCCAAAACTTCATTCGCTGCTGGCAGTTTCACTAATTGAGAAAATCAGCACGTTGTTAATATATTAATGTTGAGAATATTAACGCTGTTAGCAAGATACAGAAGAATAAGTGTAAAGACTCTACAAGAAGCAGCGCTGCTCAAAATCCTGTCGTTTTCCATTAAATGACATTATATTTGTCACACGTCATTGATAATGAATATAATGACTTCACCCTCGACTGGAAGAGTGTGTTTACGTTTGTCTTTCTGTGGACTGAATAAACTCTGTGCTTCATATAGAGATATAGATAGCCTTTACTCTGCCCCTTTGTGCTTTTTACAGCAAAACTCAACGCTTGTTTTTTTTTCTTGTTTTTTTTTAAAGTGAACTTTTTCTGTAAGGTGATTAGACTCTGTAATTATATTTTGGACTGTGGCTGTGATCGTGAGAACACAACAGCATAGCTCTTTTCATTAGGTTTAGGTTTCCTCTACAACTTTTACAAAACGTTAACATTAGACGGTTAGCTCCGTTACAGATAATCAGATAAGAGAGACGAGATGATACTGGAGTGATTTTTTCATCTCTGTTTTTAGTGTTTGTTTAAACAGAGAGAAATCTGCTGTAAGTTTAATCTCCAAACTATTACTGAACAGTTTAGAAAGTTCTTTAATGCTTCACTAACTAGCCGAAGACACTAGTCGGGTTAAATCCCAGTGTTACAGCAGGCTGTTAATCTGAGGTTAGTGATGTTACTCATATCTGTAACTGATGAAACCATGAGAAACAAGTCAATAAAGACTGAGAGAGAAATGTAAAGCATTCTTACTGGCTCATGTCTGTGTGACCTTCAGCTCTGTGTTTCTCATTCTTTTTGCTCACGTTGTATTTATGCTGTGAAATCAATGTGGGACAAAAAAACAATACTCTGAACCCGAAGTGATTTGCAGAAACTGAGAAATCCAGAAAGTGTTAGTTAGTGCCCCGTTCTCCCTTATACACTCGTTTAACACACTCCAGCAGCTGATGTGTAAACTCCCCTGCTCCTGTTCACATGCAGCAGATCCCAGCGACGGGAAGGAAAGCGATTCATCTGTGTAGGTCAGCACATCCGGTTTGTGTTTTGACTGCTTTGATTAATGTATACCAGTGTGTGTATATGTGCTGTGCTGACCTCTGACCTCAGCAGACTGGACTCCCTCTGTAGGGTCACATCAGTGAATAGAGGAAGGTTTATGTGCTGAGAGCAGATGTCCTGTCGTTCTGTTCCTCATTTGCTCTTTAATATTGATCTTTTGGCCTTGAAATTTTCAGACTTCATTCACAAGAGCAGGTGACATCAATCCATGCGGTCAATACCTCGTCACTCAGTGTCTGACGATCAGAGAAAGAGACAGGCCGCGGGATAAAGACCTCAGGCTTTTGGATTTCACAAAACATAATGTTTCAAAGCAGCTTTAGATAAATCTTGTGTTTCAGTCAGAGGAGTCAAAGTAATGCTCATGTGGGAATAATAACGATGCTATTGTTGCAGATGCTATTAATGCACACTGCAAAAAATGATTTTCTTACTTAGTATTTTTGACTTGTCTTCTAGCACAAATATCTAAAGATTCTTAAATCAAGATACTTGAGATGCAAATAAAGGTAAGTAGTCTTGTATCATAATGAAGAGAGTTCATGATTAAAACAAAAACAAATATCTGCCAGTGGGGTCAGAAAAATCAACTTGATTCAAAAGGAAAACATGTATTTTTCTGACCCCAGTGGCAGATATTTATTCTTGTTTTAAGCATAAATTCACTTCAGTATGATACATTTCCTAGAAAACAAGTAAATGTATCTTGATTCAAGAATGTTTCGGTATTTGTAAAAGTTTTTTGCAGTGCAGTGATTACAGTATAAGGATAGTATTTGGCCAAAGGCTGAAATGGTCTTTTGGCAGAAGCATCCTCAGCGCGTCCAGACCGTCTTATGAATGATTTTTAATCGTAAATGTGATTTGTGCGTTTGACTCTTCCTATAATTGCATCTGCGATTGAGCGTCTTTGTCTCGCTGCACAACCTGACACCGGACGATCTCTGAAACCTCTGTTCTTACTGTAACGTGTGATCTGAGCGGAGCACAGGGAGATGACTGGAGACTCACGCTCTGATCATCACAGCGCCGCTCGTTTCAGACGCTTTATTAACACACACTGTGTAGAAATACTGAATCCATTAAACACCATTCATATTGAGATTCTACAAGATTCTAATTCTGGAAGATTAGTTATTGAGAAGGGGAAGTTTTATGTGCATTTTTAGCATTTTAATGAAGTTTTAATGATTTTTTTTTTAAAAATGCAATGAAATAATTTAAGTCATGTTTGCTGAGAACCGTTGATCTAGAAACACTGAATCACATTTGTGAACCTGGACCACAAAACCAGTCATAAGGGTTTAATTTTTTTTTAAACTGAGATTTATATATCTAAAAGCTGAATAATAATATTTCCATTGATGTCTGGTTTGTTAGGATAGGACAATATTTGGCTGAGATACAACTATTTGAAAATCTGGAATCTGAGGGTGCAAAAAAATCTAAA
>JAFVLL020031230.1:0-45821 GCA_021397915.2 Tor tambroides
AAAACTGATGGGTGGATCCCTAGCCAACTTTCAAGCCCCGTGATTTGCTAATCGGGGTATTTTTCCCTTGTCATTTTCCTGTAATCCAGGGTCTGGGTCCAGCCCTCTTGACGGTGAGGCGATCGAGCGCTCCTCGACTCATTTTGATTAAAGCCCGAATCCCTTCAGTCTGAAGGCTGGGCGCAAGGAAAGGAGGATCGAAGGGGGCCCGCCGAGACAAAATACCCCTCACCTATGGCTGTTTAGAGCAGATCGGGCACATTTGGGATTGTAGAAGGGACATCATTTTCAAATAAGCAGAGGTCGCCCCGGGTTTTGTGCACATTTGTGGGCGCCCGACCATGGAGAGGCCAAGGTGGTCCCCAATGTGGAAAACGAAAAGGTGGCTTTTGGATTCCACTGTTTTCAAATTCATCACAGTTTCCCTCGTCCTGGTTCTGCAGGCTCCAAATGTCAGAGCAGGTAAGGAAAGATAGACTTCCGAAATTTTGATGAAGTTGTAGGGACTGTCAGACAGGCGATGCGCTTTTACGCCTGCGGATTTTTACGCGTTTGATTTAGACAGGTGATCGCAGATCTGCATCCCGTATATGTGTATGTGCTGCAAGATACAATATTACCAGTGCCCAAGAAATAAAATAAAAAACATTGTAATATTAAAATGAAGAAGAGTCTGTGGAATTCGTTCAAATAAACCCACTAGTTCCCCAAAAGGGCATTCAATACATTTTATAATGCAATTTTATGCACAGATAAAGATAAATCAGGCTTTACATATCTACAGTATGTGCATAACAAAACTAGACTTTGGATCATGACCACAATGTTAAACAGAAATTGTCTGATCCTGTACTTTGAAGCAGATAGTAGTGAAAGTATGTACTTATTTACCCACAAGCAGTTTTGCGCATGCAGGACTTGGTTTGTTCACCATCTGTCCATTTAATTTGCATATTTTTAAACTTTTATAAAAACATGCTATTTTATTTTGTTTCTGCTTATTTTCTACCCTAATACACTCTATGAGAGGGTGGAGAGGAGGAATGTGTCAAGAGAGTGTCATGGAGAGACAGTTTAGGATTTACTTTGGGGAAAAAAAGCTCTTTGTTTGAACCTGTGGTCCGTTAGGTGTGTGTGGACACGGTTAGCAGGGTGGAATTCCTCAGGGTTTTACATTCATGCCTTACATTTCAGAAAAGAAAATGAAAAAAGTATCTGGTTGAATGATGTGATTCTGGGGATGAGATTGTGTGGCAAATTATGTACATTCAAAGAAAGCCAAATTAATAAGTAGATTATCAGTAACTGATAAACTAATGTATGCACCTAAGACTTAAGTGTTGCATGATTTTTCTGTTTTAAACCTTAAAATCATTAATTATGATTGATGGGAATTTGATTTCTAGTAAATGAGACCTGGGAGGTCCAGTTTACAATGGGCGTGACTGAACAACTGATCATAAGTGTAACAAGTAATTTGATTTTGAATACATACATATGCATAGTATTTTTTTTCTAAATGTCTATATCCTATAGATTTTGTAGCATTTTTAGTCAAAGTGTTTTAGTACTGCAATAGAGATTTCCACTGGGTAATGAATTAGCGTAGATCACAGTGGGTTACAGTCAAAATCACCCTTTCCCCATTCACCCCTAGTTCCACTGAAGTCCAAGCGGGGGCATTTGCAGCACTGTGACTCCCATGTCTCCCACTTTTCACAATGAGTTTCCCAGTGGGAATGTTTCTTTACTAAGTGCCTTCCCGTTATTTGATGACTGTCCTCTCTGCTCATCCCTATTATTTTAGAGGCTTCAAAGTGCCCAGAGTCATCCAGGGGCCCCAGCCTGGCCTTATGATAGGTCTCACTCACCCTTACAGGAACAAAGTTCCTTGCAAAATTGAATTAGGCATTTATGTTGTTTGGAAATTACATGTAAACAAGATAATGGATTGCTGTTGTTCTTATTTGATACATTTCCTAAGGCCACTTGAATGTAACCAAAAACTGTGAGTGATACAGGCTTAATAAACCTCTTTTGCCTATCAAAGGTGATAATGAATCTTAAAATCTATTAATCTCATTTGACTTCTGAAGCTGTGCGTTACATCCCTTGCGGTTTGTGGCTTGTGAAGGCATTTCTGTCGGGTGCCCTCTTGAGCTGGCAGTGTACTGACATGTTTTCTCAGCCCCTGGGGCTGAGGAACCTCAGATGTGCATTCCTTCAGACAATGCACACATTTCAGAAATCTTTGCTTACTCTTATGGTAGACGGTGCCGACCGGGTCTCAAGAACGTTTGGGCTACAGTCACGAGTCATGCTTTTGTGACGAAACTCTATGCATGTTTGTTGGCTAGAAATGTGGTTCAGTCTGTTTTTTCAAACAATTTGATGTTACATAATTGCATGTAGTTCAACCAAAAAAAGTTCCAGAACAATCCGTCATCATTTGCTTAATCTCATGTTGTTCAAAATCTGTGTTTCGTGGAACACAAACGGAGATATTTATATTAGGGGTAAAAGTCCAAGCTGCTCTTTTCCATACAATAAAAGTGGTGTTCCATGTACATAAACTTAGTCTCTATCAAAGCATTCCACGCCAGAAAGAAAGGCTTTGGAACAACATGAGGGAAAGTAAATGTAACAAAAATTTTATTTTAGGCTGAACTGTCCCTTTAATACTGGAATATGAGGTGAGCAGATGGTTGAAAGTCTTTATTGTTCTTTGATGTTTCTCTACAGTTGTGAAGGGGGGGAAAGACATGGGGAAAACCTTTTTTGCAAAAAATTCCGTCAGTGAGGTTGCCTCACGGAGAGCCTGTGGCATAATGCAGTCTTGTTCAAGCGGCACGCATGTGTCAAAGAGGGGAGAGTAAGGGGAGAAGGGGGAGAGAGAGAGATAGAGGATGAAAAAGAGAGAGAGAGATTCTGACTGAATTCATTATTGGAGTCTCAAGGAGCAGCAGGTAAAATGGTCCTCAGCTTTTTCCATTTAATATCACCCTAAAGAAACAAAATTCTAAAAAGTATTCTAAATGAATTATTGTGGACACAATGAGAATGCATCCATTGGGTCATCTGTTGTTTTATCTCTACATTTGTGTCAACCATAACAGTGAATTTCTTAATGATATGATTTATGCAAATTATAGAACTTCCTATAGAAAAAGCCCCTCCCACTTTTGGGTGTTCCGTATAATCAAATAATGGCAGGTTGATGATCTTGATGTGCAACTCTCTCTCTCTCTCAGTTAGTACCTCCTTCCACATTCACACCCGATGTCTAATCAACCTTCTCCCACACACACACAGACACACACACACCAGTCTGTCTAATGCAAAGAATGACAGTGGAAAAAGATCAGCGTGTGTGTTTGCACGGCAGTCTGGCTAAAATCACACCAGGTCATCAGCTGTGCTCTCCTAATGATGGTGCATTCTCAGTTGGTTTTTTGAAGGATTTGGGAGTATTGACATTTTTCTTTGGCACTTGCATGGCAAAAGGTCAGACTCGGGCTAAAGCACCACAGCTAGAATATATGAGGCCTGAGGTTATGGAGAACGTCTCCAGAAGATCCCTCACAACAACTCTCCTCCTCAGCTCTGTCATTGTATTTGTTGAGTTTGAGGTTTTCCTTTTGTCTAGCTTGTATGTTCAGCGTAAAGCTCGGATTGAGTCTCTCAGATATAGTGGGGGATCATTTCATTGAGCACAAAGAACCAGCAGAAGAATGATTTGTCGGCTTTGCTTTTTAGAGCTTTAAATGGGGTGGTAAATGTTTTCTCAGCAGCGGGAATGCCTCAGTGTCTTTATTACAGCGTTTTAGACCTCCCTTGGATGAGTCCAGCCTTTTGTGACGTAGCAGCCCTTTATTTTTTGGTGGTTTGAGGGTTCAGTTTTATGTGGCAGATTCCAAAGATTCACTCAAGTCCCAGAAGACACATATGGCACTGTTGGTAGACTCTGGATAACACCCAACGGCCAAACATGTGCCATACATTCGCAATGAATTATGAAGAAACTCTTCTCAATGGTGCTTTCTAAAGTTTTGAGTTCTTGGGTGATCCGGGGTGAACTGTGTTTGTCTTTCATCTTGCTTCGTTAACCATAATGAAACCGTTTGTTCAAGTTCACTTAACCCAGCTGTTGCTGAAGTATCTTCCGAAGAGTTGAAGGGGAAATTGGGTATTTTACAAGGGTCAAATCTCATAGTAATGAAGACCAATGATTTGAGTTTGGCCATGTAGCCAAGTTAAACAGATTGAATTTCAAATATTGGCTTCTTTTATGTAGTTGTGGGTCATAAAACAATGTTAAATATGATGCACTCTCTCTGGTAATAGGTTGGTTAATTTGACTGTGAATTTTACAATAAACTTACCATCCACAGCCTATTATATGACTAACCAATTAGGGAAAATTCATTAAGGTAACTGTTAAGCAAAATATAACCAGCAAAAGTATTAAAAATTCAGGAGCTGTTTTATATTTGTTCCAAGATTTGTCATTCACAATAGCATCATATAAATCATAATTATATTTATTTATTTAGTATGCAGATTCTCCTAAAGTTTTGAAGAGTCTTAAGAAATTGATTCCATTTTTATTACTGTATATTAGTTATTGTATATCTAAATGTGAGAAACCTGTATTATTATAAAAAAGGTTTATCTGCTAAACAGTGAATGCATTTCTCCTTATTTATTTGTTAACATTTTTGTGTATCTGTTCTACCCCATACAGCAGAACCTGTGGATGTCCTAAAAGTATTAGAAATTCCCACTGTCCCAGAAGGAGTACAGAAAACTTCAGGATTTTGCACAAACCGAAGAGCATCACAGCCGGACACAGCTTACAAAATAGGCAAGAATGCCCAGATCAGTGCCCCAACCAAGCAGCTTTTCCCAGGTAAGCTGAACCCCATGAACATGTCTCCATATCCTGCCTACGTTTAGCTGTGTTTAAATGTGCCCTTTGTTGTGGTTGCCAAGGCTTTTGACAGCAGATGCCATCCCTGATTGTGCAAGGCCGTGTTTCACTCAGACGCTTGTATTGTTAAGCGGCAGGAGAACTTGGCTGAAATCTCTTGACCACAGCATGGCTCGTCTGCTTAGTTGCATAAGAAATGAACAGAAACTTTTAAAGCGATAGGTCACTCAAAAATTTAAATTCTGTCATCATTTACACAGCATCATGTCATTCCAAATTACTTTCTTACTTTCGTGCAACACAAAAGAAGATGTTTTGCAGACTGTCCAAGCTGCTCTTTTATGTACAAATAAAAATTAATCAATGATCCTTTCAAACCTCAATAAAAATACTCCATACAAATTGTCTACCATATTCTAAGTCCTCTGAGTTTTTATGATAGGTTTGAGATGCATTATGTAATCGGAATGAGGTTTTAATGTTGCAGATGTTTCTTTATATGGTGGAAAACAGATGCATGTTTATTACTTGTTAATATCTGTTCAGCCTATATAATGCCATATATCTGGTGTTTATTATCAAGTTTCTTGCATCACCCCTTTTTAGCTGGATATTAAAGTTCTGATAAAATATATCTGTATTACGTCTGATAAAATGTATTATTTTATACAATTATTTCAATGTTTTTCTCATTTGTGCCATTAATGGCCTTTTTAAAAAGTTAAACAATGCATATGCACTAATAAAGCTACTAATTAAAGAACTGCATGTATTAAACTGCTTTATTAAAGCCAGAAAATGCTTAATGGATGACAAAGGAATCAGTTTAAATGTGATTAAAAAATAAAAAAGTAAATAAATAAATCACTTCTCAAGCTGACAAATAAATAGAAAGATTTAACTATTTAATTCATGTTAATTCAAAAATTTGTTAGAGGTTAAATAGATGTTAAATAATATATATACAGTATAACTACTTAATATAATACCTATGTAAATAATATATATAACTACTTTTTAAATGCAGTGTTCAATCACTGGCAATTTTCTTTTCAATATAATTTTGCCCATTTTTTTATTAATAAATTCATTCCTTTGTTTTGTTTTTAAGTGGCACTCCTAGTCCTCCATTATGTTTCCAGTTTCAACATTGCAATTAGCTGTTTGGATGGACTTCAAAAACCCAGTGAGCCCTTCAGTGAGCTTGTTTTCTGTCTGTGCTGTTTTCTAGATGGTGTGTTCCCTGAAGACTTTTCCATCCTAACCACCATCAAGCCCAAAGCTGGAATCCAGTCCTTCCTTTTGTCCATCTACAACAAGAAAGGCGTCCAGCAACTAGGCGTGGAGGTGGGCCGCTCACCTGTCTTCCTGTACGAGGATCAGACAGGCAAGCCTGCCCCGGAGGATTACCCCCTGTTCCGCTCCCTCAACCTGGCCGACGGAAAGTAAGTCACAAAGCACAAAGTTGAATGTACTGCAGCCTTTTTTAGGCTGTTTAGATCCATCCTCAGAGACAAAGACTCAGACTGACTCCAGACAGGGTCAGACAGAGGTCAGTCATCAGCAGGAAGTCATTTGTTGCCAGGCTGGAGTTTTACACTGTAGTCCTGAGCGATTATACATGTAGGAAGATATTTCTGTTTTAGAATCATTTCGGTTGAGGAGAGTTAACAAGTAGACAAATCAGAATTTCAGGTGTCTGTTGAGGCATTAGTTATTTGCGGTTTCTTCTGTGAGGCGAGTCAGAGGAGATCTCATTGTGACTCTGGATTGATGGAGTGAAGCAGACAGGGCCATAGGTGATCTGACCTCAGCAGTGATCTTTTAGGGTACTGTTATTTTAGAAAGATAGAAGGTTGGATCCATTGGGGCAGATGCATGACCTCAGAAATTAACCTCTTGGATAACATCATCAGGAAGCTCTTACAAGCGTTAAGATATATTTATGGAAGGCTGTTCCTGTCTCAAAGTAAAAAAAAAATTAAAAGGTAATTGTGAGAAATTTGAAACAAGACAAAAAGTGACATTGTGAAATATAAAGTTATTAGTCATAAAGTCACAGTTATGAGATTAAAAGGCACATGAGATATAGAGTTACAGGTCTGAGAATTAAAGTCACAATTGTAAGATAAAAGTCTAATTATGAGATATAGAGTCAGTTGTGAGAAATAAAGTCACAATTATAAGATAAAAGTCACATTATGAGCTACAGAGTCACAGCTGTGAGAAATAAAGTCACAATTAGAAGATAAAACTCACATTATGAGGTATAGAGTCACAGTTTTGAGGAATAAAGTCACAATTACAAGATAAAAAGTCAAACTGTTAAATATAAAATCACAGTTGCTAGAAATATAGTAACATTTCTGAGATAAAAAAATCACATTTTTGATAAGTCACATTTGCGAGGAATGAAGTCACAATTATGACACAAAAGTCACATTATAAGATACAGTGTAACAGTTGTGAGAAATAGTCACAAATATAAGATAAAAAGTCACATTGAGACATAAAGTCCAGTTTATGAGAAATAAATGAACAATTATGAGATAAAAAGTCACATTGTGAGATATAGTTAGTTATGAGTCATAAAGTCACAATTATGAGAAAGAAAGTCACCTGAGATATACTGTATAGGCAAAGTCACAATTGTAAGAAATAAAGTCACAATTACAAGATAAAAGTCACATTATGAGATACAGACTTACAGCTGTGAGAAATAAAGTCACAATAACAAGATACAAGTCACATTAAGATATAAAGTCACATTTATGAGAAATAAAGTAACAATTATGAGATAAAAGGTCACATTGCAATAAAGTCACAGTTGTGAGAAATAGTCGCAATTGTGAAAAAAATCACAATTACTTTACTTTCACTATTAGTTGAGGTTGGAAACATGCTTCCTTATAGATAGCAGTGATTGTATTAAACTGTGCACTAAACATTTCAAATTCTCATTATTGTCCTGACACCCCTTTAGCCTTAATTTGACATCCTCAAGCGCTAAAATTAATTGACAGCAATGGACGTGCTTTGTCTTATTAGGTTTTAAGAGGCTTTATAGTTGGTATCAGTTCAGTGGGGTGTTTTGCTGTAAAAACAGCAATATTTCTCTGAGGGATTATAGTGCTTATGTTGATTATAGTGCTGATGAGGATTTCAGGTTAAATGCACCTTAATTGGGCTAATTCTGTCAGTCTGGTTCCCTCGTGCGGGAAGAATTATGATTAAAAGTGGCTTTTAAAAATCATTTGTACAGATTAGTTGTCACCATTTCAATATAACTTTCATATGCTTTTGTGGTTTATCTTGCTTAGAGACAAAATTATAGCTGGTCATAATGATGGAAATGTGATCTTGTGTAAAGAATCTGAAAAGCATTTGTGTTAAATTGTGTGAAATGTGTTGATCTCCCATAAAGCATTGTAATCAGAACGTGCTACAATGTGTTGTCAGCATAATTCACGAAAATGGCACATGGAAAGACACCGCAATATGTCCTTTGGGAAAATGGGTCATTTTAAGTGTGAAAATGTGTGAGAACAATATTCCCAGGACGTTTTAATGCCTAAAGGCGTAAAGTACGATATTGTGGTTTCATACCATCACACATCTATCAATCATTCACGTAATCGCTCTTAACTATGTAAATTGTATTCTGTTAGCAGCTAAATTATCCAGAAATGTTGGTCTCTAGACACAGTAAAGCTTGTCTCGGTTCAAGTTTGCCAAGTACTTTAAAGACACGAGCCAGAATAAAGGTTTTTCTTACTAATGAAGTGGATTATGGGAAATTGATCACCCTTGTGGGTGCTATTGATACGCCTTTGAAATCTCGCTGTGGCTTCTTACTGCAAACCTGTCCAACAGTTTTCCTCCGCAGCTCAGTGTTTTGACTCTACAGTTCAGTTTCTCAGCTGTACCTTCCTGACACATACTTTCTACAATGTTCACGATGTCTGTCATTCTGAATAACTCACAGGGGGATTTGGTCTAGAGTTTAATGAGTTTAATCCAGTGTTAAACAAGGCCAAAGTTTGAAGGCTGGAATGTGGTCCACTCAGGAATGTTATATCTCAAGAATGAAGGCAAATTGTCTAAGGTTTTAATGTAAGGCACGTCTCACGTGTGGAGGCCTTTAACCATTTGCTGGGTTTGTAAACGCATACTCTTCCTGTTCATCGCAGGTGGCATCGTGTAGGCATCAGTGTTGAGAAGAAGACCGTGACCATCATTGTCGACTGCAAGAAGAAGCTGACAAAGCCCTTGGACAGGAGTGACCATGCTGGTATTGACACCAATGGTATAACCGTTTTTGGAACCAGGATCCTGGATGAGGAAGCGTTTGAGGTAAAGCTGTATTCATTGCATTAATGCACTACACTGGTGTCGACCTGATGGTGTGATCAAGTATAAATTGATGTGTATTTGATGCATCTAACATTATTAGAACAACATCTGTTCATTTGAGAACAGGACAGCAAACTAGAACTAAATTTATAATTAAGCTCCAGGGGTCTCCACATGCTTTGCTCAGCCCATTTAATGACAAATAAAACTGGTATGGGGGAAGAAATAAACAGCCCTGTAAATAGAAAAAAGTCCTGCTGAGAAATTTTGGATTGAGAATAAGATACGGTATTTCCTTTTGTCCATCTAGTAGATGAAATGGCCTTGCATGCATGCATGCATACATCACATCTAAAGTATTTAACATTCAGAAACCCATTGTAGCAAAATTTCAATTAAAGTAATGTGAAAAATGAAAATTCTGTGGAGTGAAAACATCTTTTACTCCTATCATTTAACCTTCATGTTGTTCCAAACCTGTATGACTTTTTTTTCTGTGGAACACGAAAGAAGATGTTTTGAAGAATTTTGGTAACCTTGGCTGCTGTATGTTGGTTTTGGTTGCCATTCACTTCCATTGTATTTTTTGTCCATATAATGGAAGTCAATGGGAACTGAAATGGTTTGGTTAGCATTCTTCAAAATATCTTCTTTTATGTTCCACAAAACAAAGAACGGTTTTGAATGACATGAGGGTGAGTAAATAATGACAGAATTTTAATTTTTGGGTGTTGGTTGGCTGGTCTTAGCTGGTTTAAGCTGGTCAAACTGGACTTCTAGCCTGACCAAGCTGGTGTTCAACTGGTTTTAGCTGGTTAGTCAGCTGGCCTACCAGCCTGGCCACCTAAAGAAGTTGTCAAAACTCCTCAAAAACCAGCCTGCTAAACCAGCTATGACCAGGTATTTGCAGTTTTGAAATTAGGAAGTGTCCTAATGGCAAAGACTTTGCAATTTCATGAGTTTCTGGGGGTTAAACAACTGTACACTTCAAACTATAAAATGAGAAGTTTTTTGAGAGTTTGTGGGATGCTATGTTGGCCATTACATTGTTTGCTACAAGCTGGCAATTTGCTTTAGCATCCCATTCATTGTTGTATTTTATAGTTCCATGAGAAAGATCTCCATGGCAACCTGTCGTAAGCATCTTTCATTATGGTATGTGGAGTCGTTGTTCACTTTAGCCTACTGTGCTCTTTTTTGTTAATTTCCACTTTAGCAATACAAGCACTCTTAAGTTGTTTTAAAGACTATGAGTGTAAATGTAACTTCTCCACGTATTAAGGATGCAAAATTCTTTAGATTTTACTAGTATCGGAGATCATTTCCATAATGGCAAAGGTGAATATTTGTCCCTCTGGACATGAGCTTACTCAGGATAACACAGACAAGCCTTGTGTCACTGTTTACCTTTAAGTGGTCGGGTTTTCCCCTCACTTCCTGTTATGAAGGCTTCTTTCACCTTGTAATTAAAGCTACTCAAAGCCAGAAGAGTCCTCTTCATGCACGGGTTGCTCAGCACAGGCCTTCATTCGACATGGCTAATGTTGTAAAAACTATAGTATGTGCATTATCATACAAGAAGAAGCTGAGTATATTTATTTGGTGGTTTAATGTATTGAAAAGTGTGGATAATTGAGCAACATATAGATAATTCGACCGCCCCAAATCCATTTTATTTAATGACTGGAAAGCATCAGATGAAAGTGTATAAAACACTTACTTTCTTTACCAAGTGCTTTGCACTGTACAAAAACTGAAGGGGTGGCATATTTATGTCAGACGTGAACTCTGAGACAAGTTTTAATTAGCAGACACAACAAATTACAGGTTTAAAGGAGAGTCAGCAGCCCTGCCATCACCTCGATTAGAGCAGAAAACAACTAATTAATGCAAATTATTAAAATGTTTTCACAGACGTGACTGCATGTTATAATACTCTATGACATAAATAGATTTGCTTCTGCACTTTTCAACACCTCTCATATTAAGCTAAATGTAGGTTTGACTGTTTTTGGTGCGTACGTGTAGCTTGTGTCTTTTAGGTAACTGCTGTTTTATGTGTTATATAACTGAGTTATATGTGCATTTGCTCTCTTAAAAGTCACAACTGAGGCAGTGTGGAATGTGCAGGGTCAAAATGTGTTAAAGCTGTAAATAATGACGTACAATGGGCCGATTGACAGGTGATATTGAAATCCTTTGCTTCTTGGTAAGGAGGAGGGCTTGGGTGTGTGTTTACCCATGTGGCGGAGAGTGAACATAGTGGGGGATGGGAATGACATCTTATTGCCCCATATTGTTGCTGAAATTGCTTTAATGCAAGTACTTTTAATCAGGACTTCTTGTTGTTAGTGTGATGACGTAACATTTAATTGACCCTTATACTTTTTTTGGCCTGTTGTGAATCATGCTGTTAATGTTATGTTACCTGATTACCTGGTTACCTGTTATTAATTCTTAATTAATGGCCACTGTATCTTTTTTTTTTTTTTTCTTTTTTTTTTTTTGGCATGTGTGCGGCTCCATAGATGTTAAATATTGAGTATTAAAGTTGGTATATTAGGTGTCAAAATTAACTATGAATCAGTTATATTATCTATCTGAAACATTTTCTCTTTATTGATAATTTGGCGTTTTTAGTGTTGTTTTACTGTGCGAATTACTAACCAATTCATAGTTGATTTTGACACCTAATATGCCAACTTTAATACTCAGTATTTAATATCTGTGGAGCTGCACACATGCAAAAAAAGAAGAAAAAAAAAGATATTGTGGCCATGAATTGAGAATTCATTCCCACAACTTAGTTTGTTTTAATCATGACCATGATTTAACTAAAATGAGGAAACACATTAATAAAACATAGTCAGGAATAAATTGTAGAAATTCATTCATAATTCTTACTTTGTGGCCATTAGATCTATTTTTTTATTTCCCACATCATGTGTGGGTCTCTGTATATTTGCAGCTTTTTGTGATTTTTTTTTGCAATGTAATATTTAGAGTTATTGTGCTTTTGGTCATAAAAATAGTCAAATGTTAAGAGGTTTGTGAGAAAGTAATTTAGAAATGGTCTCATACATTTTACCTGACAGTTTGCAAGTTTCATCCCAGACATTTTCCTATTTTTTTTTATCTCTTGCTGTTTAAATTGGCATAAATATAGAAAAACTACGAGGGGTATGTCCAGTATTTAGATTTGGCGTGTCATTTGGGATTTGTATAGATGGAAACACAGAGTTCTCTGTGTGAGAGTGTGAACGCTATGACTGTTCCCACTGTATGGCTACTTCTGAAGTGTATTTTGGGAAATATGGCGGAAATACCTGGTCAGACCCATAGGAGCGACATCTCTTAGTAGCCCTGAATGAATCAACGCTTTGTAGGGCCTGTAAAGAAGCCTCTGATTTTGCAAAATTTGAAAGTGTAAAATGTGCTATTTGCAGAATAGTGACCCATAAAAAGGATATAACATGACTTAGCGTTTCTTTTTTTTAACTGCACTTAGTTCCACATGTCTCGTTTATGTCTCATAATAAATAAGAACCTTTATTCAACCAGCAGGGCTCCTCATACCTGTTGCTCCCCTATGAAGTCAATTAAACCTACAAAAATGGTTGGCAAAGGCATGAATTGTTGCAATGGCTGTTGACACACGTTGAATGACAGTTCAGAAACGCATCAACGTTTCTTTCCCTAAACGGCCAGGTTGCTGTCTTAATTACTAAATTGTCTGTGAGGTGAGGAAGTAACGTTGACCACAGCTAATAGTGTTGGGTGTGTGTTGCCGGTTCGCTCGGTTCATGGCTCTAGGCTTGGGTACATCAAAGTTCACTGCTCCTTTTGTTTCCGATTTGATGTTCGCCACCATTGTCTCTCTCCAGTTCTGTAATTAGAGCAGTTAAGTACAATTAAATGACTGAGGAAAGCTGACCAAATTCTCTCATGTTGTAAAGCTGAGGCATTATGGTGCTTAACGACAGGTTTCCTACTGTGCTACGTTGCTATTTGAACAGTTTACTGTATGCTCATGCTGGGGGTCTGCATCTTAAATAGTTTTTCACACACTGGGCCTTCAAGACAACCAACCTTTTTAGTACAAAGCTGAGATGTTTACGAATGACTCATGGGTCATTAGCGAAAAGCTGTTGAGTGATGCTATTGGTTCATGTTGTTTAAAGATGTTTTACCTGGGTTACTTGGGTTTAAATATTGTACAATAGAGAGAGACCTGCTGTATTCCATGTAACATTACCTAACAAACATATTTTACAGTAGCCTCTACATTGAAAATCTATGGAAACTTGTTTCCAAAATGGGATAAAAAAAAAAAAAACTAAGAAAGACTATATTATTTTTATCTCACAATTCTGAGGAAAAAAATTGCAGTGAATTTTTTTTACATTTTATTCCATGGCAGAAACAAGCTTCTATACACGTCTGATGTAATTGCATTACTGTAAATCACTGGGTGGGCTTGATTTTTCTAAATTATTTGCTTAAGTCTGTTTGAATTGATTCAGTCTTAGATGAGGATTTCATGCGTATCTTACTCAGAATAAGCTCTGCAGGGTCCAGAGATTTGTTAAAGGTATGTGGGTGACAAATGAGGTAATACATGTCACTTTTATTCAGCCATTGGCTTGATCTCCCTGTTTTTTCCTCCATCTTGGCACCAGAATTTAACGCCAAGCCTGGTTTTTGGGGCCAATCCTGGCTTTCATGGTCTGGTAAATGTACTGTATGTAACAGGGCAACAAGTGATCAATTCAAACACTGCTTGGAGTGGCATTATTGCCACAACTTTAATGATATTGATCATTTTTTGATGAGTTCTGATTATTGTGCATGATTTAGATGAGATATTAAAATGATAGTTCACCCAAAAAATGATATTTTAATCACTCATGTCGTTATAAACCTGTGACGTTATTTCTTTGGTAAACAAAAAGTGATTTGTTTTGAATGAAAGAGAAAGAACACCGAGGCTGTCAAGCTACAAAATTACAAAAAAGCAGCATAGAAGTTAAGATGTTAAGATTTTCACTGAACAGTGACTTAAATTTCATCCTTTACCTCACATAAAGCTATCAGGTGATTAATAAGTTGTAAGTTGAACCATTTGTTAATGTGAAGCTTGAAAATGTGAAGCTGCATTCACTTTCACTGTATTGAAAAGAATGGCCAGGATATTCTTTAAAAATTCACAATTTGTGTCCCACAGAGGAAAGAAAGTCATATGACTCGACATGAGGGTGTGTTATATTCTTTTAAATGTCATATTTTGTTTTCATAAATCAAATAATAACAGTATAAAGGTAGTATTTTGTAATAAGGAGGTCAGGCATCCTCTATTTTACTGTGGGCACACCTGAGCATTTTGCTGTTTATACAGTTGAGTTTACAGAGAGCGGTGTAAAAATACACACACACACAGACACACACATGCCCCTAACAAGTCCAAGCCTGCTGTTTTTTTTTTTTTTTCGGGGTTGCCTTGCTGCTAAATCGCACAGTCTCTCTCTCTTTGTGACAGTGCCAAGGAAAGACCTCAGGTTCCAACACATCCCCCACATCTACTTCTGAACTGTACTGTTAAAGTCATGCATGTTCCTTGAATCAGACCCAGGTCACTCTGAACCACCCCAGCATCTGAACAGAAAGATCTGGATCTGACAATTACAGCCCATAAAAGACATGTGGCCTAAAAATGCACAAATGTAATCACTTAAATCATAACCTCATACAGTAAATTATGTCTTTTATCATCCAGTTGTTGATCATAATGCGGAATGAATGTATGCTATTGACAGAACAATGGCGAGAAACAGATTTCACTCATTTGGAAGAGAGACCATGCATGTGTTTTCTATAAATATGTGTTTAACGTGTTGTTGATCAGAAGGTTTTATGTATTGTTCCCTAAGCATTGTTAGGCAGGCAGCATTTTATATGAGAGGAAACTTCCTGTGTGGGTTTCTATTACCAGGTGTTTCATGATGAAACACGTTTTATTTACCTGCTTATAAAACAGCAATTTCCTGAACCATCTGACCTGTGTTCCTCTTTGTGAAAGTGGTTTGTTGTTTTGTTGCCTTGCCATTCCAACATTGCCTGTATTTCCTGCAATACAAGAGTGTGGTATTTTTGTTATGTTTTGACCAACCAGGTTAAGATGGCTTTGTTACTTTTTCATGCTGAAAATGTATTAATTACTAATAACAGAGGGATTTTTGGCACATGTATCTCATGTATCTTCCTGTCATTCATCCCCTCAGGGTGACATCCAACAACTGTTGATTATGGCCGACCCTAAAGCAGCTTACGACTACTGTGAACACTACAGCCCAGACTGTGACGTCCCCCACAAGGACACACTGCAAGCACAGGAGCCCGGGGAGGAGGTTAGTATAGACCTTTTGCGCTGACCAGCAGAGGAAATGGTCTTTCTTGCAGTATCCAGAAGACCAAACGTTTCTGGAAGTCTGGCACGTTGATGATACTTTTGACGCTACCGGTCAAATGATTGCACACACAGACTCGTACTTTATTGTTGTTTTCCACAGGTAAGAATAATATAAAAATCATCAAAAATTTGAAATAACTCTCAAGTACAGGAATTTTTTTAGTGGCCAAAAATGTTACAAATCAAAACTGTATTTTAAATTAAAATCATACTTTGGTGCATTATTATTATTATTATTATTATTTTTTGGAGAAAATATGGAAAAGTACAAATTTTTATAATATATTTTTAGTATTATTTTATTTAACAAATGAAAGAAGCAACACATCACAGTCAGAAATGGTCATTATGAAAGGAAATTTTCTCTCATGCTATAAAAGTAATAAAAAGATGTATCACATAATATGATATCATATAATTTACACTATTGTTCAAACATTTGGTGTTGGAAAGTTTTTTTTTAAAAATGTTTTTAAAAGTCTCTTATGCTCACCAAGGCTGCATTTATTTGATTGAAAAATACAGTAAAAACAGTAACATTGTGAAATATTATTACAATTTAAAATAACTGTTTTCTATTTGAACATATTTTAAAATAAAATTTATTCCTGTGATGCAAAGATGAATTTTCAGCATCATTACTCCAGTCTTTAGAGCCACATGATCCTTCAGAAATCATTCTAATATGCTGATTTGCTGCTTAAGAAACATTTCTTATTGTTGTCAATGTTGAAAACAGTTGTGCTGCTTAAATATTTTTGTGGAAACCCAGATTTTTCAGGAACCTTTGGTGATTAGAAAGTATTTATTTAAAAGAACAATATTTATTTAAATAGATCTTTACTGTCACTTTTGATCAATTTAATGCATCCTTGGTTAATAAAAGTATTAATTTCTTTCAAAAAAAATTTACTGACTGAAATTTTTGAATGGTAGTGTCCATAAAAACATAATAGGTCAAAGGTCAGCCACACCTTGACACTTCTGACCTCTGTGAAGACTCCTGTAAACACAGACACCACATGCAAGTCATTTTAACCCATTATATCCTGCTGAAACAGGGAGAGGGTCATTTCCTGTATGTGAAAAATCAATAACCCTCTTTCTCACATCTCGACTTGGCAAGCGTGTGTGAGATGCTCTGCTCATAAATCACCCTCAGCCTGGGTGAACGGTGTCCTACTCAACGCTGAGTGATCACCAGCCATGGAAGAGGGCCAGGTCATCAGCGCAGTGGCTGTTTTATGAGCTCTTATGCTGTATGAGGATTAACATATACTTGTGTTTGATGGATGAAGCCCTGGAGAGCCAGACTCAGTGGCTTTATTGGCCTTTCTGCTGCTCTAACAGCCATTATTTGCAGTGAAGGAATAGAAACAGAGAAGCTGCTACATAAACTTTAGCAAAAACCGTTCATTCATTAATCTGTCATAATTGATGAATGCACATAGAAATTCCCTTAAATGGCCAAATCTAACATTTAATATTAATATTAACCTAAATTTAAAATTAATTTAATATTATAAACTGATGCCAGCTAGAAATTTTGGATGTACTTTCTTGTGTGTGTATGTGTGTGTGTGTGTGTGTGTGTGTGTGTGTGTGTGTAAAATCCCTTGTTCAGCACAAGTTTACTTGACTTTGAAATGTGTTAGAAATAGAAAACAAATAGATTTGATTCTTTTTATAGATGTCAGTCTTTAACCTACCATTGCTTTAGAATGCAGATGGGGTTTTACACACAAATAAAGATGAGAAAGAAGAAAAATAGAGGGTTTAGATCAGAAAGCAGCCAACATATGGCTATTATCTCTACTTCAGACATGCAGGGAGTTTTTATAGGGTTTTAAACACCCACCTGTATATCAGTACACCACATGTTATACATTACAGTAATTAATGCAGTATGTTCATATATACTCAAACAATAAAGAGTAACACAAACATAGTAGTTTAGCTTTGTTTTAGGGTTTGATATTGTTTTGATCACTGCACTCTAACATGGCTTATTTTCATTGGACGCAATAGCAAAAAATAATGAAAATATGCTATGTATGATAAACTTGTACCTGTGTCTAATTCATCTGTGCTGTATAAAACCAGCTATACAGTAAATCTAACCAAAGTATGTAATACACCCAAGGGTAGATTACATTCTACATGAATTTTGTATGCTTTGCTAACCTCTCTCTCATCCTCTCCCTGTGTGCAGTACACAACTGCTGTTGAATACGGTGATTTATATGATTATTATGAGGGAGCGACCCCCACAACGACAGATGAATATTCTGAGCCGCAGGTAAATGTAGGAAATGTGTGATGTGTTTGTTATGTCAATCATGAGGTGGCCCCGCCCCCTTTCCTTGACCTGTATAAATTACATGGGAAAAAGTATGTGGTGTGGGCTTTGTTTGTTCTTCCACACCATTTTCCTAGAGGCGTCCTGAGATGCTAGCACTTTGGTACACCCTATACTACTGAAAATGTTTGTTTAAGGAGATTATATGGTTGTATGCTAGATTTTAAGCACCTGTTAGTTAACATAAATTACTGTAGCAGTTCACATACTTTTGCCCATGTAGTGTATGTTGTCTGTCCATGTTTGTAACACTCAATGTCTAGTGTGTCTTTGCTGGGTTTAATAAACATAAAGATATATTCTGTGAACTTAAGAGTCAAATGGTGGCCGTTTTTTTCGAACATGGGTTGCTTTTTTAAGTTTTAGGATAACTTTTCTTTGAAGCAAGCCTGAAATCTGCCCTGTTATGTTATCAGAACAACATATTTTACTACTCAAATCTGCTCAATATCTACTTTTCCGATGTACATGACAGATTTATACTACCTTTCAAAAGTTTGTGGTTGGTAAGATTTTTTTAATGTTTTTGAAAGTCCCTTATGCTGCATTTATTTGATCAAAAATACAGTAAAACAGTAATATTGTGAAATTTTATTACAATTTAAAATAACTGTTTCTTAATTTTGATATATTTTACAATGTAATTTATTCCTGTGATGCAAAGCTGAATTAATCCGTTTCTCCTAGCCATTACGCCAGTTTTCAGTGTCACATGATCCTTCAGAAAATGGTTGTGCTGCTTAATATTTTTGTAGAAAAGGAATATTTGATGAATATAAAGTTCAAAAGAAGAGCATTTATTTTAAAGAGATTTTTAAATACAATGTAAAAGTGACTTTTTATCAATTTAATGCATCCTTACCAAATAAAAGTATTCTTTTCGTAATAAATAAATAAATAAAAACTGACCCGCAAACCTTTTCAGGATAGTGTATACAAATTATCCTGAATTTAACTTAGCAAGCCATGTTTGAAAAATGGGAGCTTATTTATCTTCTGACATAGATATTTTGATGTGTTGCGTCTTTTTCCCTTCACCATAACCTTTTTCCAGAGAGTGAAACGTAGTGTCTCCATGAAAACGAAGAGGACGAGAAAGTCCCCTAAAACTTTTTCCAAACCCTATAAGTACCAGGAGCCAAAACAGGCTAAAAAGTTAACCCCTAAGAAGAAGCGTTATGGATACCTGCCACCACCACCAAGAAAAGCCATTCTAGGGGTAATAGTACAAGCGTAGCTCATGTCAGAACCCATCAAGATCTCTCTTCTGGTGAGAGAAATCTCTGATGATAGTCTGAACGTGCCGTCCGCCCCCTTTCTCTAGGTGATATCCTCGTGGATCCAGCCTGTAACGCTTGTGGAATTGCTTGAACTGTGTTAATTCCTCCTTTCTTATCTTCTTCCTCTCTTCTTCTCACTTTGAAACTGCTATAGCCTAACAATGTAGATGGGGAGTACTATACAGACAGTGAACTTGACTACGGAACAGTAGATGCTTCCAAAACTCAGTCTCCTGTCGCAACCACTGGACCAAATCAGGTAATCATTTGATTATATACTGTGATGGTAGGGCGACTAAAATGTGGGACAGAAAGGGGAAAAATCCAGGAGCACGTATGACGAGGAAGTATTTGATATGAAATGACAAAACAAAACAATTCATGGCAATTGTTCTGTGTTTTTTTGACTCTGGGACTGTCACCGCAAGGGAACTGTTTTATCCAACAACATAAAGCTGATATTATAAACTGCCAAGTTCTAAATTTAGCCAGTCCACTTCCTGTGATGTTTTGCAGGTCTGAAACTTTGGACATGTCTTGAATATCAAGTAGATATTTCTCAGTGAATTGTCATGCAGCTGGTTTTCAGCTTTCTGTTGTGGATATCAATGATATTTAAGGCTGCATTCAAGAAAAATCTAATTAAATCTAAATTTAAAGCAGTGAATTTATCACACAGCTAAGTGAAAACTCTGAAATGAAGTGAAATGTTTGTCTTTTGGCTGGAGTTTTGGAATTGGTTGTTTAAATGTTGACTGGCTGCACATTTTCTAGCCTTAACTGTTATTGGGGAAATAACACGTCCCATTCCAAACAGTTCCCTCAGTAAGTGACCCAAAGATCTGGACCGCTGATAAAGAAACAAAACATAACAGCATTCGTCCCTGATGTAGTCTGGTTGAATAGTTCTGGCTCTATAGTTTTCAGAACTAGCTTCAACAAAATTTAACTCTTTCACAGCCATATAGATGTATTTACAGGGCAGTTCTACAGTAAGTTTCTGTTGGATATTACAGACACATAATAAATGTAGATGTGTGTGTTTTTCTTCTCAAATTAAATGCAGTAGGAAATGTCTAAATGCTCCTTGTGCTAGATTTTCAGTATTGAAATAAGAACTGGTGTTCCTTGACAATTTTTATGGTTATGTACTAAAACATACCTTAAATCTTGGCTGTTGTAATCAAATGCAGAGTCAAACTTTTACAATTTGATCTGTTCCTGCATTTGATCACATCATTAATGCATTATTTTGTGAATTTGTAAACAATGTAGAGTCATTTCAGACTTATTTATTTCTGTCTTCTTTTTTCACCTCTAAACATAATCTAACTTTACCATTATGTTTATTGTGTAAAAAAGACAGGAATATCTCAAAGTCTATCACAGACTTTTATGTGTGATTATTAAATGTATAAAAGTAGTGCCTTTTTAGTAATAAAGTTAACACTTTATCTGTCCCTCTGCAAATAAAATGTCTCCAAAATTGCATTTTAAGTGTTGAAATATACTTTTTAAATTCTCATTTGCATTTAACAGTATTTCTATGAAATCAGAACTGTTTTATCATTCTTAACTGCTATGAACATACATTATGTGTCTTTATAAATGCACATTACTGTAACTTGTACAATGTTGTGATTTACTTAACCAGATTTAATTTGCGCCTAAAATTCTCATCTCACCATTTATACAAATCCTCATATCCATTCCAAATCATCTGATAAATTACCATTGAATGGGACAAAGAAGTGGTATCTTGTTGCTGCCCAAAATTGATATATTAGTCTTAATAAATATATCTCATGCAATTCATTTTGCTCCTGCTTTGCTTTAGATTCAGTAGTATTTGCTTTATCTGCTTAAACTAACATCCATCTTCCCTCCGTTGCTCAAACTCCCTTCCCCTCCGCCCGGCTGCATTGCTTGGGTATAATAAGGCTGTGGAAGAGGAAGTTTTCAGTGACTATGTCACTGAGACGTTCCAGGCTGGTCTGGATCCGACCACTGCCCCAGAAGCCGTGCTGCCCAGCGGCACCGCCGACCCCGTCGGAGTGGACGCGTATGACTTTAAGGAGTATGATCTTAAGGAGTATGATGTGACTGGGCTTGACAAAAATGAATATGAGTATGGGGCGTACGATGAGTTTGGTAATGCGGCTCCGAACCCTACGTCCAATTACGAGGACAGTTTTGGACCAGGGGTTGCGGCCGAAACCGACATTGCTGAAACAGAAGTGACGTCGGACGTAAGTATTGACCCCCAAACGACGAAGGTGTCGTCCAGCACTCAGATTGTTGGATGTGGAAATCTAGCATGCATTGTTGGCTTTGTAGTGCACTATTTTGCATGGGGTCCAACCATTTTTTTGTTCGGTGTGTTGGTTTATACTAATCTGCACTGCACTTCTTCCTCTTGTCTGTATTGGTTTTCTCTCCCTCCTGTCTCTATGTATGTTATAGATCACATTGATCATATAGATTCACAGATCACTTACACGCACACTCTCATACCAACTGTAGTTTGAACTCTCTGACTGTCAGCACCTTATCTCCCATATTGCCCCGGGATACGGCAATTATCCCATACCACAGACTCAGCTGTCTCTTCAGACACACCTTTCTCTACCTCCTCCCCCTTAAGAAGCTCATACTTCCCCTCCGTCGAACACTCCAGTACCTGTATCTTACAGCCCACATGAGTAAAGGTTTGACCGCATCAGATCCTGTCCATTACATTGCTGGTTACACACTTTCCATCATTAATCTCAGAGAGATTAATGTTGTATATGCATTTAGTGTCACACTTTAGTTTGGGGACCAATTCTCACTATTTTCACTATTTGCCTCAATAAACTCCTAATTTGCTGCTTATTAATTGTTAGTAAGGTAGTTGTTACGTTTAGGAATGGGGTTGGATTAAGGGATCTAAAATGGTCATGCAGAATCAGTCATTAATATGTGTTTTATAAGTGCTAATAAACAGCCAATATGCTAGTAATATGAATGCTAATAAGCAACTAGTTAATAGTGAGAATTGGTCCTTAAAATAAAGAGTTACCAAATTTAGCATCTTTATAGGCTTTTTTAGCCATTTTCTCTCTATCTATCTATCTATCTATCTATCTATCTATCTATCTATCTATCTATCTATCTATCTATCATTATCTCCCTGTCTATCTATCTATCTCTCTGTCTGTTGCTCTAACTATCTATTGTTCTCTCTACTTTATTTATAGTTCTATCGTTCCATCTATCATTTGTTCTGTGTAACCTCTGTTGTATGTTTGCAGTTGGGTGGTGGTGCTGCTCTGGGTCAGAAGGGAGAAAAAGGAGAACCTGCAGTGATTGAGCCGGTGAGTGAAAAGCAAATTCTGGGCATTCATCACCTGGGGAACAATATTGAGATTAGTTTATAAATATTCATTTATGAATTTGATGCTGTAATCTGTTCTGGTCAGTTTGTTTTATTCTGGTTTGATGTGATTCGTAGGGAATGCTGATTGAAGGACCTGCTGGACCACCTGGACCTGCTGTAAGTTACCTGCATTTTTGTCTGCATCAGTTATAATATGCAATATTCAACCGATGTGTCCTAGTGAGTCTAAAATCTTTTGGTAATTGGGTAAACATTGTGCTCCGGTCTGTCTGTTTATTCAGTTTTCATTTTGTCTTTAGGGTCTTCCAGGCCCTTCAGGTTTACAAGGCCCCCCTGGTTCAGCCGGAGATCCTGGTGACAGGGTAAGAATTTGTTCCAGTCTTTGACTCCAGGCTATGTTTACTTATGACAACCACAGGTATTTTCAGTACACTAACAAGGTTTAGTTAAGGTTTAGGTCTTAATCTTTCTTTTGTCATATTTAGTTTTACAGAAATTTCATTTGTCATTGACAAAAATCAACAGTGATTAAGTGGGAAAAGAGGCGTGTCAAACGAACATAATGAGACACAGGCTAGGCTAGAGAAAACCTTGTGTGCTAAGCAAGAAAGGCTTAGAAAAACTGTCTGGCCGTAGTAAACCACAAGACCGCATAAAAACGTGTCAGTAAACAAAACATAATGCTAATTTATTCTGAACAGGGTCATGGCAGATTCCTGACCCTGAGGGCACATTTACACCCTCTCTGACACATTTAGTTTTCAGATGTGAAACCCTGAGTTGCTTTATTTAGAAGCACAGATTAAAGTTAAAGTTAATGTTCCCAAATGATGAATTGCAGTAATTCACGATACTTCAGAATGAGCAGTCATTGTTCAATGGGCAAATTTCTGATTAAATGCACCACATTACCCTCAATCTATTTCTGGATGCAAAATACATCTACTGCTCACCAAAAAAAAAAAAAAAAATGTTTGAGGATAATTATCATTAGAAATTCCCAAACCAGCTCCAAAGTCTGTCTGGAGGTCTGATGTTAGGTTTGTATTGTGGGTATTACATGTCTATGTAAAAACAAACTCTCTAACACACAAACAAGAATGCTAATGATGAAACTAAATAACCCATTTGCATCAGAATATCATTCAGCTGTAGACCAATACAGTTCATTTTATAAGTGAAAATAAAGAAAAGCCCATTAAAATACAAGACTGTTAAACCAAAAAAGGCAATCAATAAAATGTGGGATATTGAGTACTTCCTGTTAATGATTTTGTCAAACTAAGACTACGCTTCAGGATGACTTTTAACATTGTTTATTAGTGTTATTTAATATCTGTCTAAGCTAAACTTGTAGCAAAAGTGAAACAGTGTGATAATTTGTTGTGATTGGAGATGGTGGAGACAACCAAGAACCATCTGGACAGGGATATGAAGTGTCGTTTATGCAAAAGTAATTGTTACACAGTGATATTTCACTAGAAAGTGAAAACAGTAAGTATCTCTAAAATGGACAGTTTCAGTAAAGGGTAATGGCAGTGAGAGGGTCGCGCTTCGATGCCTTTCCCTGTCTCATTCCTGTCTTGGCATTGTCTTACCTGTGTGTTGTCAAGTCAAGAAGTGTCAAATTACTGATATATCCCATCTCTCCCTCTCTCTCCCGCTCTTCCTGCTTCCTCAGGGTCCTCCCGGCCGTGCTGGTCTTCCCGGAGCTGATGGCTTGCCAGGCCCCCCTGGTACTATGCTGATGCTGCCAGTAAGACCCCTAAATCCACCAAATATCTTCGCAAATCTGTCCAGCCTATACTGCACAACAGTTTGATGCATGTATTGCGGCAATAATACAACTTTTTAGAATATATGATTGGGTAGTAACTTGCGTATACACGTTGAAAATCATGGAAATAGATGATATATAAAACAAACAAATAATGACTTTATTATTGTGAAGTAGTTTTTAGAAGTTCAGAAAAACATCTAAATCCTTATTAAATATTCATAGTATTTCTTTTTGTATTTGATTAACTTAGTTTGTAAAGTATAGTATGACACAGTATGAAATATTTTAATAAGAATACATACAGTATATGAAAATAATGACTGCATACTTCACTTCTTTAGTGCATGCTGTTTAGTAAATTGCAAAAGTATTTGCTCTTCGTAGTTAATTAACTTTAAGTATTTACAGTATAGCATTACTGTAGTATGTAGTGTTTTATGTGATACAAAATGAAAATAATGACTGCATATTTCACTTCTTTACAGCATATTGTGTAGTAGTATTAAAAACCATCTAAATCCTAATTAAATATTCATAATATTGATTTGATTTATTTGATATACTTAGTATTTACAGTATAGTACAGGATAAAGTGTTATACATAATGAGAATACAGATATGAAAAATAATGATTGCATACTTAACTTCTTTATAGCATGTAAGTCGCTTTGGATAAAAGTGTCTGCTAAATGAATAAATGCAAATGTAAATATTCTTGGTTAGTAGTTTTCAAAACTATTGAAAGTACTAGAATATTGCTTTTCATGTTTGATTGACTAAATGATTTTTAGTTTACCGGGGCAGGTAAATGATAACAGTGAGCACTCTGTTCGTGTTTGACAGTTCCGGTTTGGCGGTGATGGGGAAAAGGGTCCAGTGGTGTCAGCTCAGGAGGCCCAGGCTCAGGCCATTCTCTCTCAGGCTAGGGTGAGTATGAGAAGTAAAGGGCCAAATGGCCCTCGAGCTTCACCCAGCTGTTTGTTGAGGGGAAGATGGGGGACTCTTGACTGAAGAGGTGGGGCAGTAGGTCACAGGGTGGGGAGGGGATTTGCTCCGGCCTTGTTTGCGCTAAAACAAGAGTGAAACGTAGCAGCGCAGGCTGCTTTGATTCATGTCGAGAGACTAGTTAAAAATACTAGCAAGGTTCACGACCCGCAGGAGGGTAACACGACAGGTGCTGCAGATTAGTGATTAGTGCTCAGATCTGTCCTTGACAGATGCGGGCACGGCCTCACCTCCTCAGTCTAAAGACAGTTGATGTCCGCCAATTATTGTATGTTTGATGATATTTTGGTGATTTTGATTCTTTGGTTTGTTTTTGCAGCTCGCAATGAGAGGTCCACCAGGTCCAATGGGTCTCACTGGAAGATCTGGCCCAGTGGTGAGTTTCAATGACCCCATGACCTCTGCAAAAGTCCCACCCAATCAGCTTGCCAATCACCATTTTACTGACTGAAAATCAGAGCAAAGCAATTTAATGCAGTGATTCAAAGATCATCACTATTAGTTATATACAAAACGCCATCACTGTCCTATTAATTAAAATGTAAGTAAAATGTTTTTAACAACCCGAATCATCCCACCAACAGTCCTCTTTGCGAGAATGCTTACTGGACTTCAAAATGTTTGCACAATATCACAATATCTTTTCTTTTACTAATTTTCAATGAGAGGCCATGTCAGGGTTGTTATAGTTTACTGATACTAAACCTTAATCCATAAGAAGCTTTTATGTTGCCTGAATTAAAATAAACATTAAATGAACTAGAATAAAAATAAAATAAAATTTATTTCAGGTAGTTGATAGCACTAGGCAGCATTTTTTTTTTTTTTTTTTAGACTTTAGACTAAAAATTAAAAATGACATCAGCAAAATATGAATAAAATAGAATATCAATAAAAAGTATAATAGTATCTCAATGATAGAAAAATAACACTGGTAACTTGATCAGGTAACTAGATTAAGACCAGACCTGTTGAAACACGATGGGCCGGTGAACTCACGCTTAAAACCTCTTCAGGCAAGAAATGATCCTACTCAGATGCGACAAACTACTGACAAAAATACCTAAAATAAGCATTTGAGAAGTGAAAACCACAGCCATGTTATGTCATACTTATTCTACGTGACTGATTGAGCGTGAAATGAGTGGTGGGAATTTAAGAAAGACTTTGAAATCATAATCTTTATTTAAGAAAAGAACGCAGCTACTGTTTAATGGCTAGTTGGGAATCCAGGGAGTACATTAAGTCATTTGAAAAGCAGACAAATGAGAATCTTCAAGTTTCCAAATGGTTCCATATAGTAGGGTGTACTTTTAGGAATAAATGCAAACTCAACTCTCAAATTATCGTTGAAATCAGTTAGAAAAAAACTAGGACAGCCTGTCTGGAATAGCAGCAATTTCAAAATCAACAGTTTATTTTCTAAGTATTCTGCTTCATGTGGTGCGCGATGCAAAAGAAACAGCACAATTCCCTAACGTAAATTGCAATAACTACTTCTTGAAAACAAATCCAACTCATTATGTCAACTACATTAACTCAGTACTTTTATTCAGGTCTTAATTTGATTCTCTAGGAGAGTGAAGAACAGGAATTGTATATGCTGTGATATATTGCCACCTGCTGTTTCTTTGTATATAGTGCAGGCATTTCAATCTTTTCTGTATGTTAAAAACATGTTGGTTTGGTCTAGTCTTGGTCTAATACATCTCTCTCTCTCTGGTGTCAACCACATTCAGGGTCTTCCAGGAGCTCCTGGGCTGAAGGGAGAGAGTGGAGATCATGGTCCTCAGGTAAGACAAAGCATTTCTCACCACCAAAGGTCATCCTACCTAATTATCTACTTACTTAATAATCATATATCTTTCCACCACAGGGTCCGAGGGGTATCCAAGGCCCACCAGGGCAAATGGGAAAATCTGGCAAGAGAGTAAGATATTTCTCTTTATTTTGCACACATAAAAAAGATTATTAATTTTTTCTTTCACTTTTGAATGAGTCTTCAGTTAGCGTATGGACACATAGTCATATCCTCTCTCATCTTTCTGTGACAGGGTCGTGCTGGAGCCGATGGGGCCCGTGGAATGCCTGGAGAACCTGGATCTAAGGTGCAAGAAATATTCTTAGCCAAGTATATGCCATATAGTACATATTAATATATTGCTTGAATGTTTTACCTTATCGTCTTCTCAGGGTGACAGAGGTTTTGATGGGCTTCCAGGTCTGCCCGGGGAGAAGGGACACAGGGTGAGTATGAATACTTACAAAACAATTCAATTGAGAAATGCAGTAAAATAAGAGTAAATGATCAAGGTTGTCTAGAGGAGGTTTTGAAAAGTAGATAAAGAGATTCACAACCATTTTCTAGCTTATGCTAATTGCTGAATTATCTCCTAGATGCAAATTCTATAAGATTTTGGCCAAGGTAACTCTGTATGTTGTGTTCTAAAAATATTATTAAATATATTTAAATAAAATAAAATATGTACAATTAATATATATTGTTACAAATTAAATAAGTGTAATTTCAAGTAAAAAAAAAAAGACATTTATTGCCACAAACAAATTAAGGCTTTTACCTAATTCATGTAACCCTTTTTTTTATTTATTTTTTTTTATATCATCTTCCCTATGATTTATGATTTATTATCTTATTTCCAAACATCTCTGTTTTGCTGAAGCTCAGAGGGCACAGTGAAACACTTTTTAATAACTTTCAGTGCAAACATTAATTGTTGGCATTAATAACTTGATATTGAATTTTATTGCAGATTATTATCCCAGTGCTATTGATTAGCATTTTTATATTTAACAAAATTTTGATTTCTTTACAATGACTGTTAATACCATGAGTTTAAATCAAAAATAATAATATTAGGTGTACAGGTAATAAGCACAAAAAAAGTTTAGTTAAAACGTTTATTTTCAACAGCAACAAAAATTTTACTCCCTTATTGTACATCGGAAACAAGGACGTCAAACACACAACATTAGCTGACAATATTGTTCTTCCTTGTACTAAAGATATATAATAAATAATGATACAGAGAAGAATCATGAGCTCTTCCGAGGTGAAATTAAGAGCCTTCTGCTCTGGAAACTTTACAGTAGGGTATTTCCAGCCTTTTCCCATGTCAACACAGGTAATAATTATAGGATCCAAAATGGCTCCCTAGATCACTTTCAAGCAAAAGTGAACTGATTATATATTAAGTTGGATGTAATAAAGTATGACGCTTCCTGTCTGTCTCTTTCTGACAGGGTGAGAACGGCCCTCCTGGTCCCCATGGACCTCCCGGAGAGGACGGACCAAGGGTAAGTGCTTTTCTGAATCACCTGTAGAAGAAAAACTGCCATTCATCATTTCATTGTTTCAGCTATTAGAATAACCATGTTCTCTTCACTTCTTCCTTCTTTACAGGGAGAAGATGGAGAGATTGGACCAAGAGGACTTGCTGGTGAGAGCGTAAGTGTGTCCCACTTTGTATTTTGCTTTATTTCCAGTTTGCCACCAGGGGGCAGAGTCACTCAACAGCCTATCATGATTCCTATTAAAATTCAGAAGAGAATACTTGCTCTTTTTAATCAGAACTTTCTCATTTCTTTTTATCTCAGGGGCCACGAGGTCTGCTTGGCCCTAGAGGCCCTCCTGGACCTCCTGGACAACCTGTAAGTGATTTTTAATTTATAATCTTGTGGATCTGATGCTGATTGCTCGCTTCTAATCTTTCACAATTGATTTCTGCAGGGCATTGCTGGTGTTGATGGTCCACAGGGTCCCAAAGGAAACATGGTAAGGGACATGTATCTCGTAAACCTGGCGTTTTGACAATAAAATCAGCGTAGCAGATGCTGATAATACTTGTCGAATGAATCTCTGTGGGTTTTAGACGTGTTTTGGCCTTTATGTGTCTGTAGGACTACTGTCAAGTTTAAATTTCATTTCTTACTGCCACAGTGACATCACCAGTAGAAGAATAAACCTTGTGTAACAAAATAGCTTGGAATTTGGCGTATCAAATCAGAAACATCTTCTGTTTTCGGAACCAAATTATGATTAACAAAAACAACAGTTAATTCATCTGTTTGTTGAAGTATAAATGCTAAGTCATGACCCCTCAGATATATTCAAGAGCTTTTTAACAGAACTAAACTGAGATGCCATGAAAACGACAGTGTTTTAAATAAAGCTACTTGGTTAGCAGATGCTAATCTTGCTAAATTTTCAACTAAGCACATGTTAAACACTGAGGCGAACTTTCTGTCAAATATGAGAACAGGCATTCTGAAGCCGACAGGGTATACAGTAGCCTTTTTCTGTTGGCTTTGACAATAATATTGTCCATAGGACATACTTAATTTTGTTAGCATTGTGTTCACTATATTAGCATCATATTGATATCAGTAAATAAAGCACATATGTCAACCCACAAAGAGATTTGTAGAACATTGCTGGTGGATTTGACACATTCAGGGTGCAGTTGACATGTACAATCATTTTTTGTTGAACAGGGACCCCAGGGAGAGCCGGGCCCTCCTGGTCAGCAGGGAATCCCAGGAGCACAGGTGAGAACAAACACACACTTTAGACACTGAACCCTGGAGGTTTTGCTGTACGGTTTGAGTATTGTTTCTCATGTGCAAGATATAGTTTGGCTGACTTTGGATCAAGCAATCCCATGTCATCTACACTGTCATTTTCTTTTTAGAATGAAAGTTCCCTTGGAAATGTCACAGTATTTAATAAAATCAGATAATGAAAAAGTCATGGGGATTTTTTAAAATGTATTTATTGGCTTAATGCTAATTTGTAAATTATGTCTTAGGTGCAATCCCTATAAGAATTTGGAAAGAAAGTATAACTCTGTATATTGTGTTAAAATAAAAAACGAAAAGTAAAAAAAAAAAATATCTACATAATAAATAATAAATTATGTATATAGAATATCTATTTATTATTAAATATTCAAATAAATATCAAATATTCTGAAATATATCTACATTAAATCATTCATAAACAGTATGCATATATATATATATATATGTGTGTGTGGGTGTGTGTGTGTTAAAAACAACAAAAACTAATCAAAATGACAAAAACACAATATTTCAAATTAACACTAAAGACAAATTTCTAAAAATTCAATCTAAAATTAAGTAGCCATATATAGAGTATATATATACTCTTTGATTTTGCTTAATTACTGGCCTAAAGCTTTAATTAATTTATTCACTGAATTCTGAATTATTATTTAGCCCAATTCATTGAACCCATTTTTTGCTAATTTCCTATCCCCACTATCATTTTTACGTCCGAACGACTCTGAAGCTCAGAGGGCGCGGTGAAATTATTTGAAATATTTCTGTAAGCCTCTGCTGGGCTCAGAGGAAGTGGGCAGCTGAAAGCATCTCATTCATAACGCCCCACCTGTAGCGGTCGAATCAGAGCAGTGAGCTCAAATTTCCCTGGAGTGAACTCCTGGTCAGCACATACACAAATACACTGACTCAGCCACTGTAAACACACACATAGTAAACACACGTGTCTATGCACACACACTCAAGCGCACTGTGCAAACACGAGTGACCCTGCCAGCATACACACACAGGGACAATACAATAAGTCCATTATTGGGTGTAAGTCATCAGTTTGGGCTCCTCTCTACCACACACCTACCCCTCTATGTCCCCCCACCCTGCTGCCTTGGTAACAAAGCTTGACGTTTGCTGTCTGTTTTCTGTTGTACAGGGTCTTCCAGGTCCACAGGGCTCCATCGGACCGCCTGGAGAAAAAGTAAGTCTTTCGTGGTTTTCATGCATATAATTCTCAGGAGTTCCTTTGAGCAGAAGGAGACCAAAAAGAAAGATTAGGAAACATATCATGGTGATAAAAACCTTTTCATACAGTTGCTGGTTCTTTATCATTACACAGGCCTCCATTAAAAAAAATGCTGATTAGCAAAGTATACATACACACACACACACACACACACACACACACATATATATATATATATATATATATACTGAAACATACTACCTAATTTGATGATGCTGAGTTCCAAAAATGTTTCATTTTTAATAAAGAATGATTTTTCAAATATCAATGTCTTCTGAATCGTTCACACAAGTGAAAATTGGTTGATAATTGAACAAATAGTTGTAACCTAGCTCTGAGGTATCATTTCTTTATGGCTGTTTTTCAAGCGATTAAGAACTTCTTCACCTTACAAATGGTTGTTGACAGCAAAAAGGTTATGAAATTCACATAACATTTTTGAGAAACTGGAAAATAGGCACTAATTCTGCAATCAGCACCCTGAAATTACTAACAAACAAGTATTGGATTTCATTCAGCAAATACACTGCAGGCAGTGTTATTAATCACTTATATTTGTGTTTCTTATTCTTTTGCTTTGGATACATAAATAAATGCAAATTGAGCTTCGGTGCAGGACAGATGTGACTTAGTCTCAAAACATCGCCAGAGCTTGCATTTATTTCCATAGCATTTCATTTTTCATAAGTTCATGATGCAGTGCATGTTATTGCCTGTAGGGCATCTATGGTTTCAGAAATTCTTCTTAATCCAATCAAAGTTCTTTTTCTCTGTCTCTTCATACAGGGTCCTCAGGGAAGGTCTGGTTTGCCTGGATTGCCTGGTGCAGATGGACCTCCTGTAAGTATCAGTGATACTGATATATCAAGTGATTCATGTCTGCTAAACTACTGATAGGTGATGACTGAAACATAACTTGGACAAAGAACATAACTGATTCTCTATCTTCTTACACATTTTGCTTGCTGACATAAGCTATATAACTGATGGTATAGATCTCAATCTTTAGATATTTACAACAAATTTTGATAACTATATTTAATGTCACACATACATGTCACTTTATACTAATTATTCCACTGTCTTTATTCTACAGGGACATCCTGGTAAAGAGGGTCCACCTGGAGAGAAAGGAGCTTTGGTAAGGAAAAACAATTTTAGAGAGCATTTGGTCTATTAGATTATTATTTTATGGTTTATTAATAAAAATGTATTTACTTTTGTGATGATGCTAATGCCAGGCAGCTAAAAAGCAGCTAAAATTGCTAATCCAAATTGTTCTCTGAGGCAAATGTGTCTTGGAGAGCATTTACTCTTGATTTTTTAGCCCTCTGACCAATAAAACCTCAAAAAAAAAAAAAAAAAAAAGTGAAGTAATGTTTGTCTCTGACTATGGTTTTCTTCTTTTGACTGTTTAATTCAATTTCAGATTTAGAAAATATTGTTTGAAAGTGTGTTTTAGCTATAAACTTTTTGCAAGGTTACCTCAGCCACAGATATTCATTCTTCGCCGCACACATTTCATAATTTTTCACTGTTGTCATTTTCAGGGCCAGCCCGGTCCCCAGGGCCCCATCGGCTATCCTGGCCCTCGCGGTGTGAAGGTAAAGCATTTTTTGTGTTTGATAGAGATTTATTGGTGTTCGCTGAGTTTGTGAGCTTTCCTTGATCACATGCTCTCCGTCTTACAGGGTGCTGATGGCGTTCGTGGACTGAAGGGAGGCAAAGGAGAGAAGGTATGCAAAAATCCACATCTTTTTTGAATGACTTTGATGCTTGAACTAAAAATCATTGCAATGGCACTTCTGGTCACTAAATCTGCATAAAAAGAGTCCAATAGCCACTACACATTCTCTCCTCTTAAACATCATATCATAAGTGCTATTTAATCATGCAGAGAGAGTGTCATAACACTTATTCAAGACACAAAATCACTCCATCACAATTAATTGCATCCAGATCCATACAAACATCTTCTTTCCTCATCTCAGTAACCATCAACGCAGTTTGAAATGAATGCTAATCAGATTTCAGTCCGCTGTAATTTAGCAATGTAGAAAAAAATGTTTGAGAATGACACTTGACTGATGGTGGGATTGATACTGTAGTGCCATCATAACAAGACTGAGTGTCTAGTCGTATCCATATCCAAATAAATAAGGCATTAGTTGAGTTGACAATGCCGTCAGGCGGTCACAAAGTTGCTCAATGCATCATGCACATGTAGGCAAGATATTCAGACTGATGTTTAGATCATAAATCAACACTGTGAGTCATAACAGTTAGCATACCTTTAGCTGCTAGCTCACTTTTAGCCGTTAGCATACATTTAATCAAGTGCCGTCAGGTGATCACAATACACATGTGAAGGACTGATGCTTGGTGACAGAGAATGAGAATTCAATCATAGATCAACACTATGTATCATAACAATTAGCATACATTTAGCAGTTAGCTTACTTTTTGCTGTTAGCACACATTTAGCTAAGTGTATTTTAGTCGTAGCTCACTTTTAACACGGTTTTAGTCAAATTTATTCCACATACACAATGTTGTAACTTCTAGACTAAAGGAAGTGACAGTGTTGCAGTACTGCATTATTGTCAGCAGATGGAGATCTAGTACAATGCTAAAGAATTAATGGTGCTATATTTATATGCAGAAGCTATAGCTTCATCACTCTATATGTTTTCCCTAATGTGTCATCCTACTTTTCAGGGCGAGGACGGTTTCCCAGGTTTCAAGGGAGACATGGGTCTCAAAGGCGACAGGGTAAATAAACAGCATCCAGCCTTGCTGGCTTCCAGCCCATGCTAATTTAACCCATGAAGAGGTGCACTGATTGGCTGGTTTTCTGTGCATTTTTAGGGTGAGCTTGGATTGGCTGGACCTAGAGGTGAGGACGGACCAGAGGGCCCGAAGGGTCGTGCGGGTCCCAATGGTGAATCTGGACCCCTGGGACCTGCTGGAGAAAAGGTACGCTGCTTGTTGATTACGGATTACCGTTATTAGTTGATTACCGAGGCGCAGGGCATCAGGAAATGATGCAGAGTTTGTGTTTGGAATATTAATATCAAATGAGATGTTTGTTTGTCCAGAGATGTTCTTGCACTAATGAGCCTCGGCTTGTTTTCCACCAGGGCAAACTTGGTGTTCCGGGATTGCCTGGCTATCCAGGACGTCAAGGGCCAAAGGTATGCACTTAAATTGAACATGACACCTGTACCTGCATCACGATTGTTTCACTTATGAGCTAAACAACAACTTGGCTCATCAGCATGAACTAATGCCCTCCTGAGAATGCATTATGCATGCTGCACCAAGTAAGGCTTTTTTTAAAATGAGCAGCTCATGCCAGGATTGTTCCCTGTGCTGTTGGGGATGCTGGTCACGCAGGCAGCAAGGAGAAGTCGGAGCACAGATGCCTGTGTCAGACCTCAGCGCCTTTCATCAACAACAGCATCAGCTGTAACAGCAGAACCCAATCTGGCTCAAGCCAGCCCCAAACTAGACCTTAAGTGGCCTTGGAGGTTTGGAGATCTTCTATGACAAACACTGGCGTCATTACAGGCACCTAGTTGGTACAATTAGGAAGACTCTGAGTTTTCAGTTCAAAAATTTGATACGTTGCTTGGTAAATATTTATGGAGTGCACTTCACAGTCATTTATAATTTATAATCAGTATTTTTTTTGTGTCCTAAAACATCCAAAAACATAAGATATTACTACTTGTTTTCTTAAAGAAAAATATATTCTTTCACTACTGGAAGATTTTTGCTGTGAACGTTTCTGTGTCCAAAATTATGCACTTTCAGAATATGAATAATTTAATGCAGTTCAATTTGAAACTTAATTTCCATCTGTTAATGAATACTCCGTCAACAAAAAAAAGATATTATAAAGACAACAATGTCAAATTCTGAAAATATTAACATGTATTTATTATTACCATGAAGTAATTATTTTAGGTTATTTTATTATATTTTAGAATATGTACTTTCAGACTATATCTAATTTTCAACCACTGATGAAGGCTGTTTTGGGAATAATTTTGGAAATGTCATTAAAAAGATGTTATTAAGCCAACAATGTCAGATTCTGTAAATGTATTTATTATTTACCAACATGATTTGATTTAATTTAATTTGATTTGATTTAGTTTTACATTTTTTCCATTATTTTTCCTCTTAACTTTTTTGGCAGACCACTCTTTTTAAGATACTTTATACTGACACAGGCTTAACCAATGGCGTGAGTTTTTGTTTGTCAAACCAGTGACAGACAGAGGGAGTGTTCAGGGAAACCTCATTCACTACTTTTGCAGTTGCTGATAGTGGAGTAGAAATGACATATTTCACCTTTAAAGCTTATCATGAATTTCCTTGAATAAGATGGAATAAAGCCCAGTCCAAGCAGAGGTGCTGACTCTGTTGGTAGATTTACAGTCTCGTAAATCCGTTTCTATTTAGCAGCATTAACGAACGACAGACAAGTGATGTGATTACAAGCACTTTGACATGCCATCATCTCTGGAATGGATGGATTCAATGGATTCAAACAGCCTGCCAACTCTCAAATTATCATGAAGTGCACTTTTGAAGACCAGCCATCACTGTCTGAGTGGTTACTGGCGTCAGAGTAGTGGCATTTTTTTATAGAGTGTCATTGCTTATTCGTCAGTGTCTCACCTTTACAGTTTCATAATATCCTTTGTGGTAAATCAAACCTGATTTCTCCAGGAAGCCTGGCCTTCAAATGAATGTGTAAAACAATGTATTGATTTTCTTTCTTGAATGCTTATAACGCTGCCAGGATTGAAGAATTTAGGTAAGCTGTTTTTAATTTACTGCATTGAAAATGAGAGAAAGAAACAGACAAGAAGTGCGAATGAGAGCGATTAAGACTCATCAGTAGTGACTCTTAATCTTAACTCTGTTTGGTTGTTTATCTGACTGAGTGGCCATTTGTTTTCGTCCAATGTCTGTTGTTCCAGTTGATTATATCGTCCTCTGTCCTCGGTGGACCCCGATGTATTTCCACAAGCAATCCCTTCCCGAAGCGCTGCGCTTAGTCTTGTGCAAACAAAACAAGGAAACTGATAATCGAGATGGGCCTTGTTTATCTTGGGATATATCATACGCATTCAAAGTCTATCTTTCAACCGCTGAATTATTCTGAGAAAAAAGCTTGCCAACAATGGGGACGAAGCAGTCTCACAGCTATTTAAAACTCTACAGTGGAAGTAGCAAAGCCAAGGATGCTAATGCTAACAGATTGTAATGGCATTTAATTGTCGGAATCAGTAGGAGAGTCGGGACTCTTGGAGTTCATCCTTCATTAATATGCAGGTCCTGCTGCCTTCTCTTCCTCCCTTAAGTCTTTTTCTTTGATTTGCAGGGTTCGACCGGTTTCCCCGGATTCCCAGGAGCCAATGGAGAGAAAGGAGCCAGGGTGAGATGGATTCTTCCAACCTGCTTTGTGTGAAGTGCACACTGCATTATAACAAACATATGAAAAAGGCTGATTGATTCCTTTTATGAAAGGATTTGTATGATGACTTTGTACAAAAACACGGACACAAATCAATACGTGACTATAAAAGATGCTGGAACAATAGCGTTTATGGTGATTCAATGACAATCTCACATCTGGAAAACCATTCACTTGCAGAAAGTGGGCAAAAGTGTGTGAATACATTGGGTCAAAGGTCATCTGAATGTACTTACATTTACATTTACATTTACACTTACTTCACAGTTACCTTTACATATATATCGTTACTTACATTTACACTTACATTTACATTTGCCTTTGCGTTTAGCTTCACACTTAGACACAATTTACGTTTAAATTTATGCCCATTTTATGTGGTATGCTGTAAAATTGAGGTAGTGTCATTTAGTTATTAGGATAGTGTCATTGAAATTATTCAGTGCCTGATTAGAAATCTTACAAAATCACTTTGTTATGTTTAATAGTATACACCCTGCTGAAAAAAACAGCATATGCTGGTTAGGTATGTTTTGAAGCTGGGATGCTGGACCTTTGCTGGTCTTAAGATGGTCAGACCAGCTTAGGACCAGCACATGACCAGCAAAGGACCAGCATAAACCAGCATCCCAGCTTCAAAACATACCTAACCAGCATATGCTGTTTTTTTCAGCAGGGAGACTGAATTAAACATTCTTGTTGTTGTTGTTGTTTAGTTAGATTTCCTTTTTCAAGCTACCATTCAGTGTACCAGTTTAGCAGGTTGATTATCACATAAGCTAATTCTGTTTTTAAATGACATTTTATTTAGCTTACTTTTACTAGCTATTAATTGCATCACAAATATTACCTCATTTAGAGAGTTGGCAGCATGTTTTCACTCGTTAGCATTAAGCTACATCAGTAGCATTGTTGTGCTAAAGTCTTCCATAAGAGAGCCTGCATTTTACTGTGTAAAAATTCCACTTAGATTCACATTTTAGATACATTTTATCAAAGCAGTTGATAGATACTGTATGTTTGTGACTATTTCGTCATTATGAAAATTAACCATGGTTTTACTACAGATAAAAAAAAAAAAAACATGGTTACTATAGTTAAACCATGGTAACCACAAATAAACCATGGTTTTGCTACACTAACCATAGTTTAACCATGGCATTTGTAGTAAAAAAAAATATATATATATATATATATACACATATATATATATATATATGTATATATATATGTGGTTATACAGATACTAATCAATATGACAAAAAAAATTACTACATTTTTATTTTAATAAAACCATGGTTAATTTTTGTAAGGGTAAAACACCAATAAGAGTGATGTACCGTACCTACCAATACAAATAACCTACCAATACAGCTGCCTTGCTAGATGCTAGTTAAGTGATTTCTTAACTAGTATATTTCCCTAACTAGTAGAAATTCAGTAATTCCTCACAATAGATGGAAATTACAACACATCCTGACTGAAATCCAGAATAAGCAAAAAGCGCTATGGCTCTGCATACAGTACATCAGACTCCTCAAACCCATATGTTGCATGGAAAGGGTAAATTGTGCTGACTACCACTAAGGAAAACTAATCTAAAATTTCCCTTGAGAGACCCTGATAATTCAATGGTAATCGCTTTCTCTTGCAAACAAACCTTGAGTTTGTCTAATGTTGTTCATGGGAAACCTATTGGCAAAAGCAACTGTGCCCTAAACGTTTATGATTATTCATAACTAAATGTCAGGTTAGCTGCTATTTTTCCAAGTGTTTAGTTCCTGCTCATGAGCAGGGAGCGAAATGACAGTGTACTGTATGTGTGTATGTTGGTGTGCTTCTAATACACCTACATCTCATCTGAAACAAATATTGCCGTGGCTCCCAGAAATCCTAGGGGAAGGTATCCAATGCTTGTTTTCCCCCATACACACTGCCATCTCATCTTGGCAAAAAGAACGGCAGCAACTGCAGCGATTGGATGTGCTTTGTGTAGCTATTGAATTCACCCTCAATTTTTACCACACTCATTTTTATTATTTCTTTTCAAAGGGAGTTGCAGGGAAACCCGGTCCAAGAGGTCAAAGAGGTCCGACGGTATGTAGTGCTTCAGCACTTCCTCCTTGCATTTTTACTTAATTTTGCTGAATTTAATTATGCAAGTCACCAAGCCGTAAATATGCTACATTTTTAGGGCCCCCGTGGTGCGCGTGGTGCCAGAGGCCCAACAGGAAAGCCAGGCCCTAAGGTACTACTTCCCTCAGACTTTGTTTTTGTCAATCACTTCGGTTGCACAGTCCTTATGCTTTCCTCTCTCATTATCCAACAGGGCACAGCAGGCAACGACGGTCCACCTGGGCCACCCGGCGAGAGAGTAAGTGCCACCCAGAATGCATTGCAGCAAACATTTTTATCCCATCATACCATCTACAGTGAGATGGTGTATGGCTTGAAGTGCTCAGAAAGGGTGCTTTTGCAGGAAGCGCAGTGAGGATTAGCTCAGCATGTGGGTGTACTCCAGATAAGAGGACTTACCACCAGACCTGTGTTTTCGTCTGGAAGCTATTATAGATTTATGAAGAGCTCTTGAGCATTAGACCACTGGAAGGCTGTTGTCCAAGGCTCACATCACTCGAAATCTGATGTTGCACTGTTTATCTCTGCTGTGAAATCCTGTTCTCATTTCTTCCTCTATTTTTCAGTGTTTTCCTGTTTATTTATTCCGTTTCTCAGTTGGAATCTGAAGGACTTTTTTTAAGCATTTCGAAAGCCTGTTGCCTGTACCTACATTGAACTTAGTCTCAGCTTGTAATTTTTTAATGTTTTGTTATTCTGAGTATTTATAAATTATGCTTCCTTTTTTGGACTTTTACTGAGATTATAAAACAAAAGATTATGGGCCACATTTACTAAACAGGGCAAATTAGCCTTAGAGCGCAATTCCATAAAAGCGCAGATGGGAGGGGAAAATTCTGCGTGTAATTTACTGACAATGCGCACATTATAGAACACAGATCATTTCCATAATGACCAGTGCAATCTACCAAGAGCAGCGCAAAGTAGCGCCTGTTTTAAGACATGCTTTTTTTGGGCGTTAAATAATGGCGCAAATACCAGTAACATTAGTAAATCGCATTGCGTGATTCATTTTAATACTCTCCTCCCATAAATTTAGCATCTGAAAGGGAAACTCCTACAAAAGCATATTTGATAAGGTCAGGTGCTAAAATAACTGTGTCCACGCCTTTCAGCGCTAATTCTTCACAGCGTGTCTATAGTAAATCCTGACAGCACTATTTTAACACCAAAAAGACGGTTTGCGCTGGCGCAAGCTGTTAGTAAATCTGGCCCCAGGTCAGATAAATATTCACTTCTTCTAGTTCACATTTATGATACAATCTGCACTGCTTTGTTACCTTATTTTTAAGTAAAACAGCAGACTTTTCAAATATTTTACTGTTTTTTCCAGGGACCTCAAGGGCCCCAGGGTCCCGTTGGTTTCTCAGGACCAAAAGGCCCCCCTGTAAGTATCTGTTTATCTATACTGTTTTAGATGCTGACAAATATGACATTTGCAATATATTTCATCTTGTTCTGTGTTTTAGGGACCACCTGGAAAGGATGGGCTGCCTGGTCACCCTGGCCAGCGGGGAGAGACTGTAAGTGTTTCCGATCACTCACACTTATAGATCACCCAAATAGCCTAAGCGATAACCTATAGCAGACATCACTGATCAGTTACTCCAGCATGAGTGTGTTCAGGGACTGAATGAGCCCGGTTCCTCTGAGTTATGTGTAAATCTGAAGGAGTTATGGAGGTTCTGTCTGATCCAGGCGGAGGCTTTATTAATGACGTGACCCAGCAGGAGATGCTTGTTTATCACATTTAAGACCAATAAACTTAGTGTGAAGTACTGCAGCTACATTTTGCCTGTGAAATTGTGTCATATAAAATCCAGTTTTACTTGATGGTCCACTAATGGATAGTTGCTTTTCAGGCAGTAATTGATGTGATTTTTTCCCCTAGGGTTTCCAAGGCAAAACTGGCCCGCCTGGACCTGGAGGTGTTGTCGGACCACAGGTAGGTGTTTATGTTTTTGCATATTATATATATACATATTTTTTGAGATAAGCACATGGATTTGCCTGTTAATCTCACAAATGTGTCTGTAATGGCTTGAAAGGGTCCAACAGGAGAAACCGGCCCTATTGGTGAGAGAGGACATCCTGGACCCCCTGGTCCCCCCGGAGAGCAAGGTCTCCCAGGTGCTGGTGGAAAAGAAGGTGCAAAGGTGAATGACATTCATGTTTACATGACTTTCAGCCAGACAGAATATATGGAGGGCAAGTACAAACAGAAAATAATTGATTGTCTTGTTATCAATAGCTAAGCTAAAATTCAAACCAGTCTTATTGGAAAACTACATAATGTAACAGCAAAAACAAAAAGTGCCCAGCAGGCAAGGTCAAACAGAACTAAAAATGATTGATTATGACCCCCAGTTAGTATTTCTTGAAGAAAAAAAGAGCCAGTGGAGATCAATTTGTTGACCAACAACTCATTCTGTCCAAGTGTATCCAAGTTTTCCAGAGCTATAACATCTGTACTGTGGAGAATTGCTGAATTCCCTTTCTAAATAGAGTCTAAATTGTTAGTAGACGTGGCTTTTAAAAGCTGAACTGAATTTCTCTGAGTGTCCAACCTTCCTGTCTCGGTTTCAATTTCTGCCACTCCTAAACGGAGACACTTTAATCAGCTTGATCGGCCCACTTCAGACAGGCTGTCAGACGTGAGTGAACACCCCGGAGGCAGAGTATGCTGCCGCAGTCTGAGCGGTCAGGCTCACGGTCTTTCTGCAGTCATTTTCCTGATTTCGCTCATTTGTTTCCTCTTCATATTAGCTTGAATATGACACTTTCAGTGGTCCAATCAAAATGCAGAGACACTGAGGTCAAGTGGAGGTCGTCTAAGACAGTGTTAAGCTTTCTAGCAATTTTAAATCTCAAAATTCACTCTTGAGCCCCTCAAGCAGGCCTGTCTGATTGCAGTTTACTGTCTGAAGACACTTGATGGCCCCTCAAGATACTTTAGTATTCTTAATCATTGTTTTAAGCAGGCTTGTTTTAATTGTGCTGAAATATTAACTGTGTCTACATAGCAGCACTAAAACTTTATGAACAACCATTTGTTTGGAGCTACTAATAATGTACACTATCATTCAATTATTTGTGACTGAATAAATGCAGACTTGGTGAGCATAAGAACCAAGAACATTAAAAATATCTATCCAACACAAAACCTTTGAATGGTAGTCTACAACATTTTGTCTTTCAGTTGCAGTTAGCTTAATTAACATCAGTTGGACATATTAACATATTTAAATGTTCTTTTCATAAAATGTAAAGGTTCCTATTCCAGCTTGATTCCCCCAAAAATGTGGTCTAAAACTTTCTTGGGCCTGCAAATTTTAGTTTCTGTTTGTCAGACCAATGTAAGATAGATGGATTGTTTGAAAAATCTGTTTGAAAACATGTTTCATTATATAGAATTTACACACTTCAGTTTTAATCATGCTGTGGAGTCAGAGATATTAATTGAATCGACCTGCCACCACTGGCGGTGGTGGATTTGAAGCTAGCAATAATTCAGGATCATTTCATCAGTTCAGAGCTCATTAGCATCAGCGGAGAATTCATTTTGTGTAAATTTTATGTTCATTATATTTGAAGTTCAATAAAGTATTCAATTGCCAACTGTCTGTCCGCAGGGAGATCCAGGTCCTCCGGGCAGTCCAGGAAAAGATGGTCCTCCAGGACTGAGAGGGTTCCCAGGAGAGAGAGGTCTTCCTGGAGTGACGGTAAGATCATGCTCCCATCGCGAATAAATCACTGCAATAAATTTTCCCAATCTTAGAGGTAGACAGAGAGTTAGACAGCAGCCCTGGCTCATTACATCCACAGAATTGGACTTCAATACACTCCACGAAGACTTTAATAGGGCGTATAACCTCTAAAAAAGCTAACTTTGCATTGTTTAATGCAGAGATACATTATGCTAATTTGACTGCGGTTCACGTTTTTCCCTTTGCCACCTTTTGAAGCGGCTGGGTTGTTGTTTTTTATATGTATTATCTGGCCAGAGAATGATTTAATTGGAAATGTTGCCAATTAGATTTTGGGAGATGAGGTTGTTTGTTCATTGTTGATGTCTGATCTCAAGGTCAGTGGCAGAGACTGGCTCTCCACGCTCTGCCTGATTGTTTTCTATTGGGATGATTTTTTTCCCTCTCTTAGGACAGCAACAGTCATTACTGAGACCACCATGTGTGTCTGCCCTTTAGAGAGGCAATCTCAAGCCCTCACTCACAAAACACAATGGCACCTCCATGAGACCTGCCACACATACACACACAGATGCACCTACAAGGATGTTCATGAAACATACACAACTACATGATATTTTATAATAGTTTCATATTAGTATATAAGTATGGAACCAAAAGTTCATTTATATGGATTCACAAATCACACACACACACATGAGAGCTTTTGTCAGCTCTTGGATTTTTTTACTGTGCCCCAGTTGACAACTGTCCTGTGAGAGAAAAAGAGGCCAGTAAATATCAGTCGGGTAGAGGCAGAACCAGCAGGCAGTCAAGTTCTGTGGATTTCTCTCTCATATGGGAGATTAATGAAAGCCACAGTCAGAAGAGCCCAAACCCTCTGTCAGTTTGCACTGTAGTTTGCGCAAGAACATAAATCAGTTTAGAAGCAGTAGGACTCAACTTGGGTATAAGTTTTAAAATCATAATTTCTTCATTACATAATTTTGTTTATTTTCAGAAATAGTTCACCCCAAAAAAACTAATGACTCTGTCATTAGTTACTCACACTCATATCATTACCAACCCAATATGTTAGTTTTTTTAGTTAATTTTTCCATACAACTATACAAGCGCCAAGAAGGACAAAAAGCGCCATAAAAAGGGTCCATACAACTTGTGCACTATATTTCAAGTGAGAAACAGACTGAAATTTGTCATAATCTACTTGTGTGACAACTCTTGAACCAAATGTGGTGTCCATGGTACAGGTTGGATGTCAATAACATCAAACGTCATTGATATGACTTCAGAAGATGGAGAATTTGGAATTTATATTACATATGGGCATATGGAGTGTTTATAGTTCTTTTATGGTGCTTTTTTGTTCTTTTTGAGACTTTGAGCAAATCTATGTAAAGGTTCTTTCAAAGTGAGGGTTTTCAGCAACATGAGGGTAAGTATTTTAAGTTTTTGGTTAGCTATTCCCTTTAATAAAAAGCTTACAATACTGTTGGTGAAATCTGAGCTGCATGAGATCACCATATCTCTGGATTTATTCATAAAATTGCAGAATACGAGTTCATACAAATTCATTAGAGCATCATCCTTTCAGGATTTTGTATTTCCCACAGTGTTCCAGGTAGTATTTGAAGCAGTTAAGTTTATGAGCAAGAAAAAGAGCAGAAATAGAGTCATTATGATCATGGGCTGAAAGTAATAATTCATCTTAAAATGGTAGATAGAAATTTTGTCATCTCAAAAATCATTTACCCTTATGTCATTCCAAACTCGTTCTTTGTTTTATGTTATATCAAAGGAGAATTTTCCAAAACAGTATCACTTTTGCACTATATTCCAAGTTTTCTGAATCCATACAATAGTTTTGTTTTAGAGAAAGTCTGAAATTTAAGCTGCAGTTCTTAAATATCTTTCACACTTCCATAGATTGAAATTTAGCATGAAAGATGCAGAGAACTAGGTTTAATGTCAATGAAGGTATGGTTTTCATATACCATGACTGGTCATGACACATCCAAAAAACAAAGTTTGAAAAAGCACAACCATGAGCACTTTCACTGTGGATTCTCAAAAGCTTTCAATGTGAAATCTCCATTATGTGTTGATCACATTGTGTGTTAGATGTGTTTTCTCAGTTATGAGCTACAGGTAGATTTGTTTGCTCAGACACAGTGCACTAAAACCTACAGTTTATATCTGGCTTTGAGCATCAATAGATAATGCTCAAGAGAAAATAACTAATGCTGACACTTTGATATGAACCTTCTTGTTAGGCCTGTTTATGTACTCATTTGTTCTTTCTCTTTCTCTTTTGCCCTCTGCAGGGTCCACCTGGTTTGAAAGGAGCTGAGGGCCCTCAGGGCCCCCCTGGTCCTGTTGTAAGTACTCTGTTTCCATGGTTTCCCATCATTCAATGCGAGTAGCTCATTCTTCCAAAAGCAACATTCAATATTTAGGAGTCTGAGAGGGTTGAGGGAGTGGTCAGGAAGATCTAAGGCTCAAAAACACCATTAAGGATTTTAAAAGTGTTCTTCGCTAGCAAACACACGCACAAACAAAGAAGAGTGCACCAATGATTCATACTCTCAATAAACGAGAGATACCAAACTGGACAGAGTTGGATCAATGTCTCCCACAGTGCCTCATGCAGTGGCTGTAGTTAACACTAGAGGGTGTGATGGTGACCACCAGAGTGTCTCGAGATAAATTCACAGCACTGGTTTGTAATTACCTCCTCTTGACATTTTATACCATAGCTGTTTCATTAGATTTTATTTGACCGGCATGACGTTGAATGTCCTCAAGAGTTTCTCGAATTAAAACACATTCTTTTCTTCACTGATTCATTTCTCTTAAGGAAAAAAAGATAAGTATTGTCACCCTATAATTGCTCTTTTTCAGGCCTTGACAGTGTGCTGCCAGATTAGAATGGATGGATGAAAAGTCATTGAGGAGTTTTACATTCAGCTGTGTCAGTCCGATAAAGGATACATTTGCATTTGTATGAAGATGCAGGGGTCTACAAATTAAACCACGTTTAGAAAGAGAGATAAGAAGTCTAAGGGCATGTTCGCCCACTAGTAAGAGCAGATTTGG
>JAFVLL020031231.1:0-34075 GCA_021397915.2 Tor tambroides
GGAAAGTTCTCAGAAAGGACAGTTCTCAAAGACGACAGGCTCACATAATCACACACCTGCTCGAGGAAGAACAGCTGTTTAATTACTATGTTTGTACCACTGTAATCTCTCCTTCTCCCTGTCCTGTGCTGTGTGGAGGCTGAACCTGTGGCTCTATGACCACAACACATGGAATTTTGACTCACTGACATTCATTATGATGCTCACAACCTGCAAAGGAGAAAAAAGAACAGCAACTGTGGACGTTCGGCATAAAACAAACCTTTTTTATTATTATTATTATAATTATCAGTAACCAATATTTTATCAAACATGTCCAAAATTAATTCAAGTAAGCCTGACACTACACAAATATTTATCTTATGTTTGTCTTCACTGACATATCTGAGCTAACTTCTTGTGTTTTCAGAGAGCACTTATCCATTTAATTACCAGCGACAAACACGGGCAGGTCAGAGTTTACTGTAAGTGCCAAACACACTTTGTAGTCTTTAAGTCCTGGGCAGAGTGTATGTGTGTGTGTGTGATTGTGAGGAAGAGGCCATTATTTACGCAGTGTTTACATTGGCTGCAGGGAATTACCCCTCAGGATGCAGAGGAGACCTTTGGAGTAAATCTCCAACTGATCTGACAGAAAGTCCTCTAGAAACACACACAAGACCAGCAGCACCAGCACCAACCAGACATACACAGGTGCATTTGTATGTCAGATAAGGTAAAGTAAGATATTTAAATACTTCTGAAAAAAGTCTTGTATGCTGAAAAAGGGTGCAAATTGGCCTTTAGCTAAAAATGCATAAACCTAACACTGATCTGATGAAGTTCATGGTAGCATATTGTATCCCGCATTGGTTATGGAAGAAACGGTATTTAACATAATCCTACTTTAAGTGGACTCATCTGGTACTTCAGCATACTGAATTAATTAGCCAGGCCCTGTGGCTTCATATTAGCTAGTGTTTGTGTTTATAAAAGAGCAGATATGTATGAAAACGAACACCCTTTAGTATCAAACTGTTGGCTTTAGCTAACAGGTCTCATTAACCTCTGCCTACAAACTGAAATTATTAGATCAGAGACATATGTTGTAGGGCTATAGGCTGGGTTCAGTAATGTTTTAAAATCCACCTATATTTTAAATGTAGTGTTACTTAGGTGCCTGAGCATTAGATGTTACCGGAATCTAACTTGATTAAAATTCAAATTTAATATCAAAAAGTATCAAATAATATTTGTCATGGTGGTGATATTGTTAACACTAGTTTTAAGTCTCGTATATGTATGTAAACTTTTTAAAAGTGAGGGGAGTTTCACAGGATGTCCAGTGACCAGTGCTCTGTCTGATAAAATAGATTATTTGTCAAGTGCTCCACCCAGAAAACACACATACATACATACATACATACACACAGGTTGTGGTGTGTGATAGTTTACATCGTCTCTTGAGCTCGTTATCACTTTGGCCCTTCCTGTCTGGAGATAAGAAACTCTTCCAAGCCAAAAATCCCCTCTCCACCCCTCTCTCACCCTCCTGTGTCCATGTTTCCTGCACCAGCCCTATGCTTGCACTTTTCTCTCTTACTGAGCTGAAAACTGTCCCTTCTCCATCTGTCTTTTCTTTTTTCTGTCATTAAATCAACTCAGTCTCATACACTCAGAAAAAAAGGTACAAAATTTGTCACTGGGGTGGTAAACCCTTTCAAAAGGTACTAATGTACAACATTGGTAACACTATAGATTAGGGAACACATTATTCACTATTAAAGTGCTCCTATTATGGGTAATGTAAGGTTCATATTTTGGTTTTGGGAGTCCCCAACAACAGGTTGACATGCATGCAAGGTCAAAAACACTTTCTTTGTCTTATAATATGCATTTAGCCTATTTTTTTTTTTTTTTTTACCTTATTTGCTCAACGACTCCAAAATGATTCGTTTAAGGATTCATTTCTCCAAACCTTTGCGTGACGCCAATCGGCGGTGATTGGTCCGATTGGTCTAATTTTCATTTCATCATGTCTGTAATGCCTGATAAAGAAGCGTTTGTGAGCGCAGTGCTGCTTTGTGTACAGCGTTACCAGGGAAACGGCTATTTTTACCGCTCCAAAAGCGGCACCTAGTGGCAAAGAATGACTTTGCATTTTCATTCAGACCAACGCGAAAAGACCAACAAGTGGGTGGGCAATATGCTAATATTTCACGTTGAAGTCAACTAGTGTTGCTTTCATCAACGAAAATTATGACTAAATATCGTCGTCAACGAACCTTTATCACGTGACGAAAACGAGACGAGACGTAAATGCTGGTCATGTGACGATGACTATAACTAAATGTATAATGCAATATTGTTGACGAATAAAAACGAGACTAAATGTGCTTTACAAAATAAAAACTATGCTAAAATGTCTCCTCATTTTCGTTGACCAAAACGAGACGAAACGAAATGTTATAACGTTATTTCGTCTCGTTTAGTTGCGTTATTATTATTATTATTATTATTATTATTATTTTGCAGTATTTCTGTTTCCTGTGTCTCACTTCAGCGGCTGCACCAGGTCGCACTGCGCAGACGCAGGCGACGTCACTTCCTCAAGCCCCACTCGCGGCATTATTTACAAAGACGACGACAAACAAAGTACCGATGGCTGACCGGCCAGCCGGGGTTCGTCTTTGGGAGAAAATGTATGCGTGTATACTTCTAACATGTTTAGTTGGTAAAATAAATGTTGTAAATTCAAATCAGAGTGTCTTCCGTGTCTGGAATGGATGTATTCTTGAGTCTATAAGGTGACAATATAATAAGATAACCTTGTTTGAAATGGGTTTGGCTAAAAGAAAATTTTGGTTTCGTCTATACTACTAGGTATTTATACTATATTGACTGGGTTAAATAGAACTGCATTACTAAAAAGAGACTAAAATACAATTTTCATTGACTAAAACTAGACTAAATGTCATCAGTTTTCGTCGACTAAAACTAGACTAAAATGTCATCAGTTTTCGTCGACTAAAACTAGACGAAAATAGTCATGGATAATTCTGACTAAAATAAGACTAAAATGCTCAGACTTTTAGTTGACTAAAACTTTAGACTAAAAAGAGTATGAACGTGACTAAAACTAATAAAAACTAAAATGACAGCTTCACACAAAGACTAGACTAAAACTAAAATTAAAACAGGCCGCCAAAAACAACACTAAAGTCAACATGAAACGGCTTGGGATTCCTTTAAGGACTTGTTTCAATGACTCAATGATGTATTTCAATGATGTTACACACTGCATGAAAGGTCATTTTCAAAAATCCATAATAGGTGCACTTTAACTAAGAGTTTTCCCTCAATAAACACCTAATTTACTGCTTATTTTTAATTTGTACAGTAGTTGTTAAGTTTAGGTATTGGGTTGGGTTAAGAGATCTATGGTAATGCAGAATAAGGCATTAATATGTGCATAATAAGTACTAATAAATAGCCAATATGCTATTAAAATAGGCTACATGCTAATAAGCTAATGGTAAATAAATAGTCAGAACTGGTTAAGTGTTACCATTCAATTTAGGTAGTAGTATGTACATTTTAGATACCAATATGTACCTTTAAGGTACCAGTTTGCACTGTTTAGGTGTAAATATTTACAAAGATAGATACTGACCCAAGCTCTTGTACATTTTTTTCCTGAGAGTGTAAGGAGACATCACTCCAGTCACTGTTATCATGCACCACTAAAAAAGCTTCTCTTGTACTGTATTCAAATAACTTTCAGATGTCCCTTTGGTGCTGTATTTAACTTGTCTAGGATCTCTAAATAACCAAGGTAAAAATGAAATTAAAATGTAAAAATGTAATTTAAAAAATTAAATTGATGTCATTGTTTACTTAGCCTGATGCTGTTCGAAATCCATGATTTTCTGTATTCTGAATCGGGATTTTTTTTCTATATGATGGTGAACACTGATTTTTACTCTCTAAAAGCAGTATAAAAATACAAGCATAAAATATTTTGTGAGGAATGGACAAATATTTAAGTTCTTCACTGTAGCTCAGAAATCTCATTTGTTTTCATTTAAAGGTTGCCACTTCAAGAAGTGTTATGACAGGATTGCCATCAATTAATGTCAAAAGTTATTTGATTTGTGTTTAAAAGTATCTTCATGAATGAGATTTAAAATGTGTTTTTTGTTAACTAAATCTAAAACAATGGTCAGTAGGAAAGTGATTCCAATGATATCATTCTTTGTGTTTTTATAATCATAGCTGTGGTGTGGACTTTACTATTCTCATGAAATTAGAATGAACAGGCCTCAAGTTGAAGGACTAAAATGACTAAAATTAAATTAAAAAACTAAATAAAAATATTTTAAAAACTAAAATAACAAAACTTTATAAAATAAGGAAAGGATGTGACGTGTGGCCAAGTATGGTGACCCATACTCAGAATTTGTGCTCTGCATTTAACCCATCCAAGTGCACACACACAGCAGTGAGAAGTGAACACGCACACTAACACACTGTGAACACACACCCGGAGCAGTGGGCAGCCAATGTTGCGGCGCCCGGGGAGCAGTTGGGGGTTTGGTGCCGTGCTCAAGGGTCTCACCTCAGTCGTGGTATTGAGGGTGGAGAGAGCACTGGACATTCACTCCCCCCACCTACAATCCCTGCCGGACCTGAGACTCAAACCCGTGACCTTCAGGTTACAAATCTGACTCTCTATCCACTAGGCCACGACTGCCCCCCCCCAAAAAAAGCAATTTAAATAACAAATAATAATAATAATAAATTCAAAATATGAATAAAAACTATTATTAAATCATACTAAAATAGCACCTGATTCAAAACCTGTGGTACCGTGGAAAGAATGGTTTCTCAAGTTCAACTCAATGATTGACCATACAGCATCTTGAAGGGTATGATTATCAGTCAATAATGACTTATATTTCAGCACACAAAGCCATCGTATAACTTGTGAATACTTGTAATACGCTGTATGAATCATAACGACTACTAAAACATACTGAAGTTTAGCCAAATCCGTCTTTTCAAACACATGCCCTGCATTTAGCAGACTGTTATCATTCCAGTAAGGATTATAGCATTTGGTGATATCTAAAACTCATCAGGGTTCGTTAGCCAGTCTGTCCTTCACCAGTAATCTACAGTATTCATTCAACCAATCAAAAGATTGATCTAAATATAAGCTCATCTGAACCATATTCAGAAGTTTCTTTGTGTTTAAACTGCAACATCCTTCTCTGGTATATATAGTTTTCTGCAAAACAGGCCATTCAGCAAGCGACAGACCAAACAAAAACACTTTCAGACAAGGCGAGCTTTGGAAAATAGAGGAAAGAATGTTTGTTCAGCGATATCAAAAGATTAACTCTCATCTCTCGAAAGGAAAAAGCGGGAACATGAATTGGGCCTTTGGCTTCACAGGAATTCATGACATTCTCTTCTCTATTAGGCCTATTTATCTGCTAAAGAAAATATTATGAAGACCCCTTAGACAGGGATAAAGGTTTTTGAGTAAAAGCAAATGTCTAAAACCGTTTGGATGAAAATCCGCAGTTTAAACCTGAACATCATATCCACAGAAAACGCAGAGAAGACTGACCACTCATTCTCTCAATAGCACCGAGGGCCAGTTCTGCTCCACTGACCTCTGTCTCACCTCTCTACTGTGTGTGTGTGTGCGTGTGTGTGTGTTTGTGTGTGTACGTTTGTGTGTGCCTTGGACTCAGTGAGAGTAATGAGATCATTACCACTAGTTAATTAAATGCAATGTGTCTTCTCAAAAGTTTTCTCGTTTCACATTGTGTCCTAACAATCGCCTCCCTTGTGGACCTCTGAGGATGAAAGAGGGGGAAGGCGAACAGAGGAGAGCGCCTATTGTCCTCCTCCTGAGAAAATATCCATCCCTCGCTTTTTCCTCTCTATAATCTCATTGTGTTTTTCTCTTTCTTTTCATTTTTTTCATCCAGGATTGGATCAGAGATTGTGTGAGGAGGTAGAAAGGATGGGCAGATCAGAAAATGAAAGAACTAGTGGATGGAAAAAGAGAGATTTTAAATATTTAGGAAGGATCTATAATATAAACTGTTACATAGAAGTTTACATAATTTCATAGTTTACAAATACATTTTACTTACCTTCATGTTGTTCCAAAATGGGATGACTGACTTTCTTCTGTGGGAGGCAAAAGAAGATATTTAGCAGAATGTTCATGCTGCTCTTTTTCATTCAGTGAAAGTGAACGGTGACTAGGGGTGTACATTGCAAAAATGACCCAAATGCACAGTAAAAGCAGCCTACCACAAAAGTAGTTTAGACAGCTTTTAGGGTGTATTATAAATCTTCTGAAAAGTCATTCAATAGTTTTGTAACTAGAGATTGTGTGAGGAGGTATGGTATGACTAGAAGAATGTTCATGCTGCTCTTTTCCATGCAATGAAACTGAATGGTGACCAGGACTGTAAACTGCAAAAAATGACCCAAAGTACAGTAAAAGTACCATAAAAGTAGTTCAGACCATTTTTAGTGTATAAGTCTTTGTGTGTAAAAAACCCCCCTAAATTCCTAAAAAGGACAATTTACTCAAAATTGAAAATTCTGTTTTTATTTACTCACCCTCATGTTGTTCCAAACCTGAATGACTTTTATTCTTCAACTGAAAGTAAAAGAAAGTAATCTGAGAAATGTCTCAGTTTTTTTCTTTTTTTTTTTTGGGTCCATACAACAGAAATTGTCACCAAATCTGTTTGTTATCATCATTCTTTAAAATATCTTCTTCTATATTCATCATTCACACACAATTTTCCCTTCCTGTTTCCCTTCCCACAAAAATGTCAGTTTTATGATAACATGAAGGATAGTAAATTATGTTTTTCTGTCAGTCTTAAGAAAACACTTGGACACAATGTCCATTGAAAAATATGCAGTGATAAGCAAATGAACATCGGCTCTCTTTTGTCTTTCCTTTTTCCTGTCCTTTGATATCAAGGACTAACAGATGACATGTACTGCAGACTTAATCATATGTGTGTTAAATCCAAGAAAAATAAAACCCAGACAAGTATGCACAGATATCAGTTTGTCCAGTGCCATGCGTCTATCTCTGAAAAAATGCTGTCTGCAACCACTTCCATGTGTGTGTATGTGTGTGTGTGAGTCTAAATATGGGACAATGTCTAATTTCAGCGGCTACAAAAATGAGGAGGACAAAAAGATTAGTATGAGTAAAAGATAAATATAAAAGATAAGATATTTCAGTAACACTTTAGTATAGGGTCCAATTCTTAGTATTGAGTAGTTGCTTATTAGCATGCCTATTATTAACCTATTGGCTGTTTATTAGTACTTATAAATCACATATTCTGCAGGATCATATTCTAACCCTCATATCCTACCCAATACCTAAAAATAACAACTACCTTACTAACTATTAATAAGCAGCAAATTAGGAGTTTATTAAGACAAAGGTTGTAGTTAATGGTTTGTTAATAGCGAGAATTGGACCTTAAAATAAAGTGTGACCGATATTTCTGTTACAGTGCATTTTCAAGCAGGGTTTTATAAGACATTTTCAAGCAAAGCCATACAAATAATCACCCCATCACACAAAAAATTCTCCTGTCAGTAGTTTGTTAAGCCTCTGATATGCTTTGGAGTCTCTTCAGTACATTCACAATGAAGAGAAACACTGGACACTGAACAAGAACCAAAGAAAACAGTTTAGTTATGAGATTTTAGGATGAATAAAACAACTGTCTTATGACATTTGCAGTTTTCACAGACAATGAATTACACTAGGAGCGAGTTACAAAACCAAAAACAAAACAAATGGGCAGAGAAGAAAATATATAATCAGGAAACCATCCGTTGGGCCTTTTGGATCTGAACTAGAAGTTATTTTTGTATTGCCTTTTTTGCCGTTAAAGCCATCTCCGTTCTCAAATCTCCATTTTGCCCTGCGTGTATTCATCCAGCCGCTCCGTATAATCACACACACACAAAATAAGCAGCATCTCTGTCTTTGTCATAACCACTGTGAGCATGTCGGTTGATATTTTAAAGACTATCATTTCCTCTCTCTTTGGGAACTTCCCAGTGTAAGGAAGGCCTTTGAAAGCCTTCCAGTGAATCTTATTAAAGAAATGTCATATAATTCAATTCTTTTTTTTCCTCTCTTTCTCTTACTAGCAAGCTTGGTCTGGTCATAGATCTCCGCTCCCTGGTTGGCGGAACATCTGGTTGTAATGTGCATTGATGCTGGGCACTCTTTGTTGCTGTCTGTTTTTTAGGGCAGACTCACAGAAAAAGAAACAGAGAGAAAACGTTTGTGCTCCAGAGACATATATATAAATCTCTCAAGCATGATCTCTGAGGCAATATCAGCTTCTCCGCATTTCTATCTTTAGGACTTCTGTCAGAGAAAAAGCAATGACGCCTTTGTTCCGAGTCTAGAGGAGTCTTCATTTTTTCCCCAGTAACACTGGATAAAAACAATGCAAATGACAATGTACTTATAACCCTTATAAATTAAAGGGGTCATATGATGCGATTTCAAGTTTTCCTTTCTCTTTGGAGTGTTACAAGCTGATTGTGCATAGATAAGATCCCTGAAGTTGCAAAGACTAAAGTCTCAAACCCAAAGAGATATTCTTTATCAAAGTTAAGACTCTGCCACGCCCCCCTAAAACGGCTCGTTCAAACACGCCCCCACATCTCTACGTCAAGATGTGGAAATATTTGCATAATGCCGCCCAAATGTTCACACAAAGAAAGAAGGCATGGTTTCAGTAACCACAGTATTGTTGATGCAGCCATGTCAGGGAGACGCTGTGTGTTTCCAGGCGAAAGCAAAAGCACTTTATTTGGCCTTCCGAAAGTAGATGCATTTAGGAATCATTAAGATTACTTACAACAGAACAGCAATGTATTTTATGGACGACCGTTTCATGAACCTAGGAGAGGAGGTAATTCTGACATTGCTTTGACAATTTGGCGCTTCTGAATCAGCGACTGTATGTTTTGTTATTAGTTTAAGTATTTGTTATTGACTGTTAAAATTTTGCGCGTCGTGTGTGTGCACGCGTGTGTGAGAGAGAGAGTCACAGCGCGGCGTCGTTTGTGTGTGTGTGCTCGCTTGTGTGTGTACTCGCGTGTGTGTGAGAGAGGGAGAAACGGTCACACAACCGCGGCTTTTGTGCAAACAGGAGCTTCATCTCTGTGTCTGTCACGCGACTCTGTTCCCCTCTCGGGCTTGAACTGATGGTAAAACTAAGGACATTATTTACTGTCTTTCTTTACTATAATTTTGAAAGCTGAAGCTTGCGATTATGGAAAGGGGCGTTACATTTCCGACGCGGCTTGTGGTGTTCGGCCAATCACAATGCACTATGCCAGTTGGCCAATCAGAGCAGACTGCACTTGTCAGAAGGAGGGGCTTTGTAGAAAACGAAGCGTTTGAGAGAGGCGGAGCATAGAGGACCTACAATAATGTACAGTATTTGAAAAATAATGTGTTCTTTGAACAATAAAACATGTCAACATATTCTGTTACACCAAATACACAAAATAACGATCTTTAAAAAAGCATCATATGACCCCTTTAAGAATGAACTGCCTTTTGACCAGTATGCACTTAAGCTTTTAAAACGATAGTTCATCTAAATATGAAAATGCTCAGATTCTCATATTGTTCCAAACCTGTATGACTTATTTTTTTCCATGGAAAATGTGTTTTCTTTCTCTCTTCTGTTTTGCCTGTTTGTTTAATAGACAGATTTGCATGACATTGGTCATACTGTAAACACCGAGTTTGTTCAGGGTGGTTGGTGAATATGACACTGTACCCTCTGGTGTGGATTATGCTGTCTTTGTGATTTCACAGTGTGATTCATTACAGACTTGATGAGTGGAACAGGGCAGTTAATGTGTTTCACTCACATAAACAGATGCAACGAACAAACCACTAGCTCTACTACCATATAGAGAAAAACTAAACTGGACAACTGGTTTCTCTTGAGAATGTAAATAATCTGGGTAAATTTAAATTGACAGTTGTCCAGAGTACAGCAAGTCAGTGTCACAGTTAAAAAATAACCCGTTTCCCAGAAAGCCAGAGTCTACCTGTCTGACTGCCTGAGAGAACACTGACAAAACAGGTTATACTCCATCAGGTCTGCAATGAACAACATTTTTTTTTCCATGTCTTTCATTCACAGTAATCATACAGCTACAGGCTATGAACTATTATGACTTCATGGTAGGATAATTCTAGGGGCTCGTTTGACTACTTGAAAAATTCTTCAAACTATGTTTCATCTGCGTTAAAACATTTGTCACATTCCTACAATAATAAAGATCTGATCATGGCTTTTATCAATGTTTCTGGCACAATATGCGGATTTTTGATATTGTGTGCTTAAGTTATGCAAATAATGTAAATAATATATATTTAATTGTAAATTAGGAATACAACAAGTGATTCAAAACAATATTCACTTTAAAATGATCCTAGATAGCATAAACATTTACCTAATTGACGATTAATCCATATAAGAAAACAGACACAGATAAACAAGGTTAGAAACAGTGAAAATAACTGAAATAATGAAGAGAAAAGCAACACAGACAGAAAAGTAGAATGAAGTAGTTATCTGCTGATTCTGACCATTTGTTGATGGTGAGGTAAACCAGTGGAATGGCAGAGACACTGAGGCTACACGTTAATGTCCCTGGCTGGGGTAATGAGTGCCCTCAGGTCAGTCTAGAGCACTGGCACCATTGTACACACACACACACACACACACACAAATACGCACACATGTTTTTCTCCCCCTCTCGTGAGCTCAGGTAATAACCATAAGTAGTCAGGCTGTGATTATGTTGCAGAAAGACTCTAAATTAAAGGATAGAGTGCAGCAGGCATTCATGACAGGCTCTTTTTATGTACTCCTATAGAGGACTGTCTTTACAGTTGCCCTTACACCACCCTCCATTAAAGCCTTTCTGATTACAATGATACAACTGGTGCCATTGGGCTCCTCTGACATTTCAGCCACATTTAGTATACTACAAGACTTTAAAAAAGCCATTCTTTGGTAAATATAACTCAGACATTTCAAGTACTATGAGTACTATTCATTCAGAAATCAAAGGTGTATATTAACAGCATGACACAGTACTTTTACAAAGGTCTAAAGATATGAAAGAAAGAAAAAAAACTCACTAAAAAAGGTAGCTTAGTTTTAGTGATGTAAAATAAGTCAAATTATGATGCCATTGGTGTATTAAAGCCCAGTTATGCAAATATTAAGATATTAAGGGGTTGCCGAATACTGTTTAAAAGCATATCAGTATTCCAGATATTGTATCAAGCTAAAGTGAGTAGCAAGAAAGAGTAAGCTATAATTTACTCCTCAAATCTAACTTCCCTACAACCTCAGTTTATGGAAAGGGGACATGAAAAAAAGAGTAGGGTGTGTCATTTGAACCAGATTATGGCTGAGGAAGATTATAGGCTCTTCTGAAGCAGACGGAAAGATGTAGACAGTGGAAGATGAGGCAAAAGAGAAAGGAAACAAAAAAAGAGTGATAGAGAAAGACAGCGAAGCGGGAAAAGTAAAAACATTGAACGTTTGTGTTTGTGCCGAATGGGAAGGAGTTTAAAAAGAATGTGAGTAATTAAACCATTGCTCACTGCTTGCTTATTCATGTTCAGTGTTATTATCATGGCATGAGAGTTGACGGCATGATGAGAGGGATTTCCCCTCAAACACACACACAACACACACACACACACACACACACACACACACACAAGCACACACACACACACACACACACACACACACACACACACACACACACACACACACACACACACACACACACAAGCACACACAGTGTGGGTAATAACAGGCAGACTACGCCTTACCTATGGGACAGTTTGACGCCTGTGTGTCTCTTGGTCATTGTTTTGATGAGCTCACTCGCACTTAGGTGACACAATGGCACAGAAATTTCACTCAAACACTCAGAAACAACCACGCACACACTTGCAGGCCTGTCTCATCCACATAATGGATATTTTTAGAAAAGCCATTTACAGGTGTATTGTGTATAGGTACCTGGCTTGATTCCGTACTGACAGTCATTTCCGTCCATCAGAGTCAGTTCCTGTCAAGAGCACAAGAGCATGGTTTCTGCCTCTATAAGTGTGAGATATCATTTAAAATAAGAATTAAAGTTACATTGTGAGATATAAAGTCGCAATTACAAAAAACAGGTTTTAATTCAGAGATATTAAGTCATATAAGGGAGATATAGTCACAATTGTGAGAAATAAAGTTCCAGTTTTTAAACATGAAGTTGCAAATGGGAGACATAAAATCATAATTACAAGACAAAGTCACAATTATGAGAAATCACAATGACTTTTTTTATTTTTGTTGCTCACAGAAATGGTTTTCCGTATAGAAACAATGGTAACACTTTAGTATAGGGACCAATTCTCACTATTAATTAGTTTCTTATTAGCATGCCTATTATTAACATATTGGCTGTTTATTAGTACTTATAAAGCACATATTCTGCATGACCATATTCTACATCCCTAATCCTAGACAATACCTCAATTTAACAACTACCTTACTAACTATTATTAATCATCAAATTAGGAGTTTATTGAGGCAAACGTTGTAGTTAATGGTTTGTTAATAGTGAGAATTGAAAAAAAAAACAATTAATATGCAAATATTATGATGACATCACCATTTGCACCTCAGCAAGTAAATGGGAGATTTGTATAATTTACAGTAAAACTTTAAGATGACATAGTTACACAACTTTGACTCTACCGTAAATACATGCAGTTAATTAAAATTACTCAGTATCTATTTGTGTAATTACACTGTAACAGTGTCACATTATAATAAAGTGTTACCAAATTTAATCTTAAATATCTAAAAATTATAACGTTTACAAAAAACAAAAATAGCTGGGACACCAAATGCTGAAATCAACTACTAAGAAGTTAAATACTTAGGGTCAGGAGTTTAGAATAAACCCAAACCAGAATGGTTGAGGAATATCAATATACCAAAGCACCATTTTTCATACAGTTCTACCAGGTGGAGTCTTGGTATTTGTGGATACATGTATCAAAGTAATTATTATACAGTCTAGACACTAGACTGTGATTCAGTAAAGCTTTGATCCAAACAGGAAGACATTTTTTCAGAAGTGAAATCAAAGGCATTTAGATGAGGTGATTTGACAGCTACATGATGCTAATGGCAGTTAAAAACATTGTTTAGCCGTTTTACTGTCATTTAGCAGTGAACTGTAAATGCTGGATAAGATGGCTGTGACACTTTAACAGCGGTGAGAGAAGGAGGTTAAAAGCTTGAGGCTGACTGCTTGAGTAATTTATGAAGAAGAAGTTGAGCAATTCCAGACATAGTTACAGACACCTCTCTTCAGACCTGACAAGTGGCGTCTCTCCTGTCATGTGTGTGGGGTCCTGAGAGTCACATGAAAAAAAAAACTGGCGTTGGTAAGATGTTTTTGAAAGAAGTCTCTTATGCTCACTCAGGCTGCACTGATTTGATAAAAATATAGTAAAAAAAAAAAAAAAATATATATATATATATATATGGACCACAAAACCAGTCTTAAGTAGCACAGGTATATTTGTAGCAACAGCCAAAAATACATTGTATGGGTCAAAATTATCGATTTTTTTTAATGCCAAAAATCATTAGGATATTAAGTAAAGATTATGTTCCATGAAGATATTTTGTAAATTTCCTACCGTAAATATATCAAAACGTAATTTTTGATCAGTAATATGCATTGCTAAGAACTTCATTTGGACAACTTTAAAGGCGATTTTCTCATTATTTTGATTTTTTGCACCCTCAGATTCCAAATTTTCAAATAGTTGTATCTCGGCCACATATTCTAATCCTATCCTAACAAACCAAACATCAATGGAAAGCTTATTTATTCAGATGATGTATAAATCTCAATTTCAAAAAATTGACCCTTATGACCAGGGTCACATATACTATGTATACTATACCAAGTATATACCATGCACATATAAAATGTAGTGTGTTTGCATTTGTGCATGAGAGAGAGTGAATGACTGAATAAAACAGGGTAATGTGAGCAGTCTAAGGTTTGAGTTAGACCAGATGTCCTGACCTTTGGTTATAAGATACAGCTCTACTCCCTACAGGAAGACAGAGATGGATAAGGTGAACTCAGAGCCACACAAACACACACTATTTTGGGGCACATTTACACTCTTTTACCCGCTGTGTTCCCACCATTACATATTCTAATGACTTTTTTTAGCAGTGATGCTGAGGGAAAAGAAGAAAAAAGAATTCATTTTTTATCTCCTATCAATCTTTAACCTCCTTACCAAAGTTCCTGGTATGACTTTGATGTCTGTTTTCCATAGATCAGTGAGAATGATAGGCAGACAGACATGCTGTTTTAGTAATATACTATTTATGGCGATCATTTAAGTTTTATCCACTGCCGCTTCAAACAAAGAACTCTATATTTAGCTCTTATGATCTGAACAGAAGTTCATACTCACAGTAGCTTGCTTTCCCAAGCACACTTGCAAAGTTTAAACCTATCATTTGCTTATGGTTACCTTGAAAGGCAAATACATTACAGAGTGGGATGGAGAGGTTTGATGGACAAGGGCTCTAATCAAACTCTGAATCACAGGTAAACACTACAGTGTGTGGTACGTGTACAACCAGTAGCCCACGGAGTACTTTAAGGTGGTTTCAGGGGCAGCCGTGGCCTAAAGGATAGAGAGTTGGACTTGTAACCCAAAGGTCGTGGGTTTGAGTCTCTGAGGTGAGACCCTTGAGCAAGGCACCAAACCCCCAAACTTCTCCCCGGGGCGCCGCAGCATTGGCTACCCACTGCTCCAGGTGTGTGTTCACTACTGTGTGCATGCACTTGGATGGGTTAAATGCAGAAGACAAATTCCGAGTATAGGTCACCATACTTGGCCACACACCACTTCCCTTTCCCCTTTATTTTTTATTTTTGATCAGTTTTTATGTAGCTTTGTGCATCTAATCATTACAGTTTAGTCCGAATGAAACTGCATTAATAATTTGCATTTAAAATTAAATGGATAGGAATAAACACCCACATCCAAAAGTGTTTCTGGATCTAAGACTACATTTTTTTTTCCAGTTCCAGTTGGTTTAAGGCATTTTTGATGATAACAGGTCCAAGTCCATTTAAGGCAAGTCCTGTGGCAAGTGTTTTTATAGCATCTTGCTGTCTAAGCCTCACAGCAAGATAGGTCCTTTCATTTGTTAACATGCTAGAACAGTTAGTTTTTACAAATAAAATGACAACATAAAAACTCTTATCTCTGCTACTCTGAATATAGTGTTTAGACTGCAGTGTTTATGGCAGGCCTATGTTTATGTGATTATAATGCTAAAAGTTTCAAATGACTGATGGGGGTATAATTGTGTACCAGTCCACTGGGGACGATCTGATTAGAAATGAGGATTTTGGGCTAACCAGCAACGTTGGTGGTTGCTTGAGCATTTCTATGTGTTTGTGAATGTGTTCTATATTTTTTCTGTGTTGCATGAAACATGAAAGTGTAAAACTCTGGCAAACATGTTGGGATTGCAAGTTTCTAAATGTTACTGAATATCAGAATCAGAATCAGAAGAATCAGAATATAATGAGAAATAAAAATTGCTTTGGTAACACCTTGTCTACAACCTTGAGTGCAATCATTGTCAGGTAGCATCATTTCCACTGCAATAGCTTGACTACACTGAATGCATCAAAGCGAAAGTTTTGTATCCATTGTCGGAAGTAGTGAAAATTTGTGGTGTGTGTCAGAAATACAATACGGCATCAGTTTATTTGTTGTTGTTTTTGTTGGTGTTTCGTTAGATGACTTATTTTTGTAGGTCGAAACCAAGAAATGAGTTAACATTTTAGCACTTATGGTTCCATCTTCCTAAAGTCAATGGGTTTTTGTCTGGGTTTTTGGTTAAATGCTTGAAATAAGATCTGTGGTTAACACAAGCTCAAGACTTTTTATTTTAAGCTTTATTCTACAACACAAAATACATCAAGTAATGCTACCATGTGATTTTTTTTTTTTTTTAACCTTGTTTTAAAAAGGCAAACAGGTGGCTAAATGGGACAACAGAGGGCTGTCAGAAGGTGACATTGAAGTCATGTGATCCTGGTGTAGTTAGTTACGTTTAGCTTTTTGCTTCTGGCAATTTTATTTAGGCTTCAAAATTCATAAAAGTTGAGTACCACTGTGAACAAAAAGTGTAAGAATCATAATATTTGTTGGTCACAGAGCATATTTTCTGCAATAATCCAAAAGCTAATGGAAAAATCCTAATGGGTTTCTGAAAGTTAGGGTGATGCTAACTTCCTATTTGGACGACAAATGTCATCCCTGTAGCAGTCTATTGTCTATCATGCAAATTCAGTCATCCTAAAGATGAACTAAAGAAAGATCTGTTTAAATTTCATGTAATGGAGTAGGTAGAGGATGTTTTAAACTGTTAAAAAAAAAAAAAAACTACTTAGATGACAGATCTTTTGGGAAATGTGGCACAGGGATTATGTGCAACTTGTTACATTATGTTCTATTTAATGTGTTAATAATCTGGTCTTCGTTCTTGTGTGTATCCTTTCAATACAACATAAAAAAATTACAGCCGTAAAAGTACAAATGTATAAACAAACACATTACATAAACACATTATCTTGTTGTTAAGCTCTTAGGGCTTGCCTATTTCCTTTCATTCCTAACTATTATCCACTCTGAACATTAGATTCCCACTCCAGACCATACACACCCCCTTCATCCCTCAAACCCCATCCCCTCAGCCCTACATTCCAGCATTTCACAGCCATAAACAACTATCAAGTTAATGGTTAAAAAAATCATTAAAAAGAGAACATCTGGGTAACACAGCCAACCAATCAGAAAGGCAGGGTGGAAGTGAAACCCTGAACTGTGACCTGTGATTGGTCAGGTCCGGGCCTCGCACCTTGTTAAGTCAGTTCCTCTCATGTGCACGGGCTTTATGGAGCATTTAGGGAGGGTAAGAACCAGTGGGACGCGGATGGAAGGAGGGGGAAATGCGAGTGAGGGCTACAGGCCCTCTCAAACACACACGCACACACACAGACAGATGGTAACAGTTAGCCGCGCAGTGGTAGCAGCAGTCGGCTTCTCTGTTCTTCAGTTCTTTATGTTCTAAATCAGAAGCAGCCTGTAGCCTGACCCTTAATTTGGAGCTCGCTACAGTTTTAAGATGTCACTGGAAATTGAGGTGGAAAAATTGTTTAGAAAATGAACTGAAGGAATAGGCTGCGGTGCAGGAAGAATTGCATAATTAAAGGAGAAGAAGAGTCTGGCTTTTTTCAATCAGCGTCCTTCATTCTCCCTCTCTTGTTCTATCCATGTCGCTTTTGATTCCTCTCCCTCCCCCTCTCGTATTTGACTTTTCCAAATGTATGAATGTGGCTATTGAACAAGAGGGTTCAAGAGATAAAGCTGTCGAAAGCTTTCAGCTGAAATGAATCTTTAGAGCTGAACTGAATGAGTGTGTCTCACAGCTGGCATTTTTTCAGGCATAACAGAAGATTCACTCAGGCATTAGAGTGGCTTCATGTGTCCCATTTAGTGCTGTTAACCTCAAGTGCATTTTGACACCTGTCGCTATGCTTTAAAGGCATTTCTAAAAGAGAAAAGGTAATGGTTTGCTAGCACATTCACACATTCACATTTTTTGTTAAATAATGTGGCAAAGTTAGTTTTAAAAAGATAATTTCATGCCACTCCAACTATTATATTGTTTCTTTCTTGAAACACAAGATTAGATATTAAGCAGAATGTCCTTTATATTCAACACTTTATATTCAACACACACACACACACACATATATACATATATTACATATTACGTATATTTAGCTTAGGCCCACTTATAATGTTAGTCACGTTAGTAATTAAATTTTCTTGTGCTGCGCTTTTTTTTTTTTTGCATCAATGATGTCAAACGTGCGACAAGTCTAAAAGGGGGAAGTCGTGGCCTAATGGATAGAGAGGCGGACTTGTAACCTGAAGGTCGCGGGTTTGAGTCTCAGGTCCGGCAGGGATTGTAGGTGGGGGGAGTGAGACCCTTCAGCCTCCCCGGGCGCCGCAGCATTGGCTGCCCACTGCTCCGGGTGTGTGTTCACGGTGTGTTTGTGTGTGTGTTCACTTCTCACTGCTGTGTGTGTGTGTGTGTGCACTTAGATGGGTTAAATGCAGAGCACAAATTCCGAGTATAGGTCACCATACTTGGCCACATGTCACGTCCTTTCCTTTCCTTTCACCTTTCCTAAAGAACCTATTTTTAAATTGAACAAACAGAGAAGATTATTAGAGAATAAAGTCTTATATGCTAGCGGCATGTTGCTAACACAAAATTATCAAAGAAGACTGGAAATATAGTGCACTTACTATATGGACTACTTTTATGATATTCTTATAGTGATATTTTCCTTAAAGGGCTCCTATTATGCCCCTTTTTACAAGATGTAATATAAGTCTATGGTGTCCCCAGAATGTGACCCCACAGATAATTTATTATATCATTTTGAAAATGCCTATTTTGAGTGGAAGCAGAAATAGGCTGTTTTTGTGAATGTCTCTTTAAATGCAAATGAGCTGCTGCTCCCCGCCAACATTTCCAGAATAGGACTGTGCCTTTACAGCGCCTTCCTCAGATTCTGTTTGGTATTGATTATAATGTCTGTCACGCTGAAATCATGTGTTTTAAAGCCGTATAAGTTTAAACTTCTGATATAAGGCTTTATAAGTGCACACATCCGAAGCATGTGCTCAGAAAGCTGCTGTCACACGGCATGTCTTATTGCACTTAAACTGTCAAATACACACAAGTTTATGTTAAAAACACATAAGTTACAAAAACACAATCAGTTATGTCTGTGAAGATAAACAGCTGGGAAAGAAATTGCACGTTTATATTAGATCTGTGTATTAAGTGACAGCAGCGTAATATACAGTAGCTATACTGCTGTCTATGCTGTTAATATGACCCAAACAATAAAATAAAAACAGAAAATCACTCACTACTCTTGAATGAAGAATTTCTGTAGCTCTAATAAGAAGACATTTGTTGCTTGAATGCCATGTAAATATTTGTGTATAAATGTCTACATATGCATTTGTGTATGTTTGCATTGCACATAGCTTTGTGTGTGTGCTTAGGTAAAATATTATTTTATAATTAAAGAGCTGCTAGTGAAATGTTGAATCACAGTCATGGATGAAAAAGGGGTTACTTTTTGCCTCTCCTTATACTTATTTCTCACATTGCCATATGTTTTGAAAAATGAAATACACAGATCTTCATTTGTGTAGGGCATACATTACAGTAATAGGTGTGTATACAGTATAATGTGTGTAAAACAGTGAATGGAGCCCACTCACCTCCTCAGTAACTGGATGAATGTTTGGTGGGCTTTGTGTTCATAGCTGAATGGAACCTATGCTGCCAGGAGTAATTATGGGTAATTGGTGACACAATGAAGTGATGACAGCTGTGGGGCTACACACACACACACGTACACACATACACACTCTACTGTGGAAATGCAAAGGACAGAATTGAATATTGAGTTCCTCTGACTGGTCACTGACCTGCACAGCAGAGAGTCACTTAGGGGACACAATAAACCTATTTTCGAACCTTTTCCTGCACACCTATAAAATCGCACACACTTACAACATGAATGCGCATAGTAAGATACTTGTCAAAAATAAACGGTTAGTTCACCTAAAAATTAAAATCTGGTCATCATTTAACCCTCAAGTTCACTCAAAAAAATGATTCTTGGCACAGTTTTTTATTAAGTATTTGCATCTATTTGATTTTATTTAAATAATCGTTTTTTAAAAATTTATGTACTCCAATTACTTAGAATCAATATAAATCTGTTAACTGTCAAAACTATTAGATTTAATCGGTTAAAAATTATGTATAGGGTTTACATAAAGCTTGCTCTGAAACAATTCAGATCCAATTAGTTAAATTGCATGAGATTGGTTTACATAAATGGATCGTTTACTATCCTCCAGTCGGTAGGTGGCGGTACTGCACGTGCAAATCGGTGTAAATTCAAAAAAAGCGTGCCAGAAGCGTTCACCTGAATCTTCTCCTCATCATTTTGCATTGGCGCAGCCTGCATCAATCTATTTGCAAGGTAAGATATATCTTATATGTACTCAGTGTATATTATTTGACAGATTTCATTGTATATACATGTATTATTAGTGCGGTTGATATTGTATTACACTTATATCGAATGCATGGCCTATCGTTTATTTCACTAGCTAGCTAATGGTACTAATTAGGGCTGGGTTGAAATCTGTTTTTCGATTTTAATCGTTTCTCATTGTGACAGTGATGTCATTGTAAATCCTAAGAATCGATAGATGCTGTTTTCACTTGATGCGTGAACAAAACTTAATGAAACACAATAAATCACAGTAAGTTTTATTACTTGTGATATGAAAAAAAGTGTCAGATTTCAGATTCTGTTAATTGTATCACTAAAGTTAAACAGTAAATACAGTTTTGGTGTTAAATGTAACGTGAAAGATCATTGTATTGCCTCAGTACAAGCAGCAGTGCAGAACTCACATGAACCGACCATCTCTTCCTCTTTACTTCTAGTTACTACAGCAAATAAACATCAACGATCATCAGAAGGTGTTGAAAGAAACAGAACATCCTACCAGAATGAATCACATCTCAAGTAATCTCTCAGTCAGAGTCTCAAGACGTCAAAGAAACAGCTTGTACACAATGTCAAAGAAAAGCCATTGAGTGAGTATAAACTCCTAAACTTGTTACTTAACTAGAAATAAATAAATAAAAAGTATAATTTTGCTAAATATATGCACTAGATGATATTCATTATATTTTTTACTTAACCTGTTCTTCAATATGTAATGCAATTTTGAGTAAATTAGTCTTCAAAAAACAAGTAATGACATGCACTGTTTAAATGTTTTTATAAAACGGTTAGTTCCATTCCTCGATTCTGATTGGTCAGCAGCTGTGTTTTATTCACGATACAGCACGGCTATGACCGCTTCACCCAACCATTCTGTGTATCACTGAGCAACACCCTTAGCAACCACCCTTAGCAACATAAACAATCAATAGCAATCAATCAATAACAACTGTTTAATGTATTATGTAGTAGCTTGCTATTTATTTAATGAAGTATGAGTGACCCCTGCTGGCGTTATGTTACATCTTTCATCTTTAATTTTGAGACCCCGCCCTTCCCCTGTCTAAATAAACGCTTCTCACGCGGAGATGTGTTGATGTGTGTGCGGCGCGCATCTGTGTGAAAGACTACAGTTTCCGACGTGAGGAGGGAATATTACTGAATTTATTAGTTTTCTGTTTCAGGTATGATTCTGTATGACCATCAGTTTACACTGTAATGACTCTTGCAAACTCGCGCTGTGCCGCAAATCGGTCTGTTTTAAAACTAAAAGACGGAAAACAGACGTTTTCTTATGCTGAGGGATAAGCAGATGTATGTGTGTGAGAAAATATCATATATGGTGTTAAAAAAATAAATGACACAGCGGATAAGAAGAGTTCCTATTCTGTTTTTATTTAAGCTCCATTAACGAGGCATGTTCGGAACATTCTCTTGCCGTTTACTGTTGCTGTCAGGAACTATTTTTTTAGTGGAAGGACAGCATTTAACGAACTTGCTTCAAAAAGTAACATTTCAATACATAAATTTTGGGTTTTAATATTTTATTGTGTGTAAATTGTTTTATGGGTACAAAATGCTGTATCGTGAATAAATCACGGCTGAAGGGGTTGCAGGCACTCCGCTTCGCGTCGTGCCTAACAACGCCCTTCAGCCATGATTTATTCACGATACAGCACGGCCTCTCGTACCTTATTGCTTACGTATTACAGCAAACTGGTGAAGAAAAATAATATCATTAGAAATATTATTTAAATAATAATATAAAACCAGCCTTACATGCAATTTAAAAGTTTCTTTACAAATTACTGTAATATAATAATGTACCAACAGGGTTTATTGTATAGTTGCTGCATTAGTTGAGCAAGATTTTTAACTCAACTTTAGTTTTATATCTGAGTAAATCAATGACTAATGTTGTGTTTTTGGGATCTTGTTGTTCTGCATGTTTGAGAATGAAGACTAAAATCAACTGCAATTACATCCTGAGGAGCCCATGTATCTACCTCAGTGAAGACATGGAGACAATCATTAAAGAATATGTGGTAAGTGTATGTCAACCTGCTCTTTTTACATTATAAATATCTTATGGATATATTTAGTTATGTTAATTTTCTTATTAGCATCACAGTCTCACTTGCCCATGTGTGTGTAGTATGCAGCAAATTAGCTCATTTTTGATTTGATAAAACTCATTATCTCTTAGTAGCGGTAACAATAAGTTAGTATGAAAACTTGAGTATTGGTAACTGTTTTACAAGTTCAGTCAACTTAAATATTTAAGTACATTAAATTCAAAACAATTTTCTTAAGCTTGTTCTCTACAGTTCATTTGAGAAATTTGCACATTTGCAGCTGTTACAAATTATGGCAATGCAGAGTAAAGTTTAAGTACAAATAATTACAAAGAAAGATTGATTAATAAATGTAAAAAATGACATTTTGAAGTAAAATACTGAAATGTTTTCTTTTAAAAATGTACTCAATGTTTAATGCATTTTTTTTTTTGTTTTTTTTTTAATTAAATGCAGTGCAAGTGATATCAAGCCACTTGACCGTCCTGGAACAACACGAGTGCTCATGGTTTTTAAGCATGGCTGTGTCCAGTTCCATCACAATTCTCTTCTCCTTAAGGTAGTACAGTTCAAAATAACTGGCTATACATTTAATTCTTATTTTATACTGCCAGGCCAAAAAAGGTCGCTGTCTGGATTTGAGTAAATACTTGATATTTAAGGATTGACTCCTTACTTGAAGTGATTAATGTTTCTGGCATGTTGTTTGTTTGGCAACAATTCTTTTAGCCCTAACTGATGCAGTGTGTAGCCTTTTATTTCTCAAACAACCAGGTCGGAAGTCGTACCCATGTCTATATTCCAGGATAACAATGTCAAGATTCATCAGATGCAAACTGTGAAAGATTGTCCACCACCGAGTCCTGACCTTATCCCTATTGAAAGTCTTTAGGATGTGCTGGAGTCGACTTTACATAGCTTTTCCAAAAAGAAGTTGAACACTCTAATATTTCATTAGACTACCTTTAGCTTTCATAACATTTTGCTGTGTTGTGGCATTGTTTAAACAACATTATGCAATATCACAACATTTATTTCCATCAAGAGTTGCATTTATTTTTGGCTTGGATCTTGTATTGACAATGGAAGAGTCTAGCCACTCTGTAAAGTCGACTCCAGCACATCCTCAAGTCATTCAGTAGAGTTAAGCTCAGGACTGGTGATCAATTCATACATGAAAATGATTCCTCGTGCTCACTGAACCACTATTTCAAAAATTGAGCCTGATGAATTTTGTTATTGTCATGCTGGAATGTGTGCATTGGTACGTCCTCCAACATGGTTGTTTAAGAAATGAAAAGCTACACACTGTATCAGTTTGGATAAAAAGAATTGTTGCCAAACATACAACAAGCCGGAAACATAAAAATCACTGCAATAATCATCCAATTCTAGACTCTTCAGTATTTGCTTATATTTAAATCCAAATGGTGACTTTTTTCTTTTTCTTTTTTGACCAGGCAGTGTACATTTGAAAGAGTCTACATATCCAAAATGTCAGAGTTTGTAAACAATGTGCCCTTAAAATTTCTGAATATGACACTGTGACTGGCATTGGAACACTACTCATTCTCTTTGTTTATCCTCCAGGACTGTGAAAGTGCAGAGGCTGAGTCTGGAATTGCACAGACAACAGTGGGCATGTACATCTTTCGTTCAGAGGGTGCTGGTGTTGGTCCAGGAGACCAACCTACGGATGTTGGTGTGGAAGTTCTGCAGTGTCACTCTTGGGTGTTTGATGCTTTTTGGACTGATTTATGTGCTACGCAACGGAGCTCAAGTGCACGTTTGAAGAAAATCCTGGATACAACCAAGCTGTCACCAAAGAACTCTTAAGTAATGACAATTGAGATGTCATTTTTGAGACGTCAAATTTTTGTACTTGAGTCCATTTAAGTGTTAAAAGTTTCAAATGTAGATGTAGAATGTTCCTTTCATACTCATGTACTCCTAACATGTAATTAAATATGCACTCAACCCCTGAGCCTTATGGCATTTTTTCTGACCATTATCCTATTCTAAATTATTGCATTTCACAGATTTTTTTTAGATGTTAGTGCAACGTAAGCAGTACTGTTATCATCGATTTACCTCATGTATCTGTCTACCTCAAATTTGCACAGTTCTTGAGGAAACTAATCTTATTTCTGCACTCTGTTAAAAATGGTTAAATTGATTTTTTTCTTAGTTTTTTTTTTTTTTTTTTTTGCAGTATGGTTGATTGTGGCAAAAATGTTTGAAAATAGTGTTTAACCTTAATGTGCATGTAAATATGAAGGCACTTTTTGTTTCTTGTTGTTGCACACAAGTGTATGAACACTGTGGAAGTATGTCTTGCTAGCTCGTATATAGCCAAATGCTTTGAAGCATTAATAAATTGATATAATGTAACAGGGTGGTCTTGTTGTTCTTTTTTTGTGTGTTGTAGTTAGATTTTGTTGTAGCACAGTGTGATTGGGTGGGGTAGGATTAAATATATGAAATATGTTAGGTTTATGATAAATTATGTAAATCTGATGCATTTTAAGTACATTGTGTTTATTACCTAATAATACATATACATGTTTCTTATGCATTTAAAACAAATTGGATGTATTGTTACTATTACATAAGTTATAAGTTACTTATTACTTACTTGATTCATTTACATAAGGTTGGCAAATTTGCATCACATAAAGTTTATTAGTTTAAGTTAAGAAATATGTAATCAAAATGGATGGAAATTTTACATGTAATTGAAATACATAAATCTTAAGAATTGGGCCTAAATATTTTTTTGAGTGTTGTTGAAAATCTGTATAACTTATGTTCTTCTGCAGAACACACACAAAAAAGGTACTTTGAAAAATGCTTGTAACTAAACTTGTAAGTAATTTTAGGATATTTTGTTCTGTTGTGTTCTTTTTTTGTTGCATTTTGTGTACATGGATGTTTCTACTAATCACACTAAATTAATATGTTAAACTGACAGCCTTAATTAACAGTCTATTGTTCTTCCACTGATGTCTTTTCAAAAATGAAGTCCTGAGGTTCTAGTAGGTTCAATAATTAGCTACTGCCTCTGATGATTAAGTAAAGAAGAATGTAACAGACCATGTATTCCCGAACACGCAGACATGTTTTGAATCCCTTTAGAAATGTGAATGAACTCAAACATCTTGATAAGCCAGGGGACCTTTCAGCACAAACTTTGAACACACGCACACTTTTGAGGTCAGGCATGGTTGGTTCAGAGTTATCTGTGGCTGTCTGATTTCACTGTTCAAAGACGTCTGTGGGAAAAAGACAGCAGTTGATGTGGGAGTGACCCCCACTCTACCACACACTTCACTTACAGATAAGGTCTGCATACACCAAAAAAACAAACAAACAAAAAAAACAGATAAATCTACGTAGCATACAAAAATTAAACCATTATTTAATTTGTTTATTTTATAAATATAGTCATTACAGCTAATTTATTGATTGATTGATTGATTTCATGTATTTATTGTATTATTATTCTTTTTTTATTGTAATTAATTACTATCTTAGTTTTTAAATTTGTTGTTGTAAAGCACATTGTCCAACTGTTTTTAATGGTTCTTTAAAAATAAATGTCATCCCTATATAAATGTGACAATTTGCCCCAAAGTTCACTCTTGTCTGTCAGCCTACCTGTATTAAATAGTTGACCCTTGACCCTGTTTTATTGTTTTATGTATCCAACAATGATTTAAAAACAAAAAGGATATTAGAATTTTACTTTGGAGGCCAGACTAAATAAGTGGTTTTGAAGCCAACATACAAAACACACTGCTAGAAGACCAAAAAGTCAAGACCAAACTCAGCATCCAGCATTTTCCTACACAAGTGCTTTCACAACTCTTGTGTAACAAGAGTAAATACAAGCACTGAGCAAATGTGAATAAGGGGTGGGGGGTTAAAGGGGGAGAGAAAGAGCGTCAGAAGGGAAGAAAGATGGAGAGAGAGAGAAAGACAAAAAAGAGAGGCCAGTGCTTGTCTTTCGAATCTTTGCACTCAACAATCATCCAATTGTTCTGGAGAACACAGTAACAAAACAACCATAATTAGCAAGCCATAACAGTCAGAAACGCCACATGCTGTTAATGTAGACGAGAGGAGACAGGGAGCAAATGAGGAAGAGAGAAAGAGGAAAAGCTGAGGGAGGAAGAGGAAAAAGCCATATCGAAAAATCGAGGGCAGGAAGAAAGAGTAATGTATCCTACTTTACTCATACTCTTATTGTTTTTTATTTCCTCTCTGTATCTCTTATGTGCAAGTATGTGTGTTTACAAATATTCAGAAATGACAAAACACATACGCACATACAGTCGTACACACGGCTCCTCTGCTCGGCTTTCTTGTGTGTGTCCTGTTTCACACGGCTGAATGAGCAGTGCGTTAACCATCTAATGGGGCCAAAGGACGTGTCCACTGAACTACACTGAATACACACACACACTCCTCACTCACACTACACCTGAATGAGCACTGAGTTAACCATCTAATGAGGCCAAAGGACGTGTCTACTGAACTGAACACTCACACACACTGGCCCATTCTCTCTTGACATGTTCCTCCTCATAAAGCATCTGCTGATCCCTTTCAGACTTCAAAAGCATGGATTTACAACACTAGTTGTTGTCTTTTTTGAAGTAATCCGAAGCAAGCATTCTGAGGCATCACCTTCAAGTTTTTCAAACCTATAAGAATGTGGTTAATCTTCAAAACACAAAGCAAATCTTGAATGTAATAAAGATTGACATAAAAAAAAAGAATCTATATGAATCAAGCAGTTTAATCCAAGTCTTGTGATTGCTTTATTTGATTCATATCGATTCATTTTATGCATGTTTTCCTAATAATTCTTCAATAATCCACTTCACCTTACTTGAGTTATTAAAATTTCAAAACAGAAACTTAATGGGATTTTTCAAGACACATCTTTCCTAAAAATTCTAAAACTATTTTTGAATTAACTTGACTAAAAACCTTCTTAAATGTATCAACAGAATAAAACGATTTTCTCAGAGTAGATGTATTACAGTACAATAAAACATGTTAAAACATCAGAAATGTAGAACGAAAAAACAGGAGTTGTGTGATTTTGCCTGAAGCAGACCTTTTTAAAACTAAAGAGTGTCAGATACAATTTTATGGCCAGTCATTTTTCTCAATTTACCTGCCAATGGCAAAATTTGTTCATCATCTCGCACATTACAGTGCATTATGTTCTTTAAAGGAGTCGCCATAAACAGATAAGTATAATGCATTATAAATTTGTTTATACTTACACTAGCATTATATAATGGATTTTAAAGTGCATTATAACACATTATGAATACCTTCATGGTGCATTATCTACAAGCTACATCGAATGTTTCCATTTACTGAGCAGATTCAAACTGACATTTGTAAATGCCAATATGGGATGCACTGCTATACGTACAGATAAAACCCAAAGATGAAGATGGGGCACCTGAGAGAGGCTGCATCTTCTGAATGAAAGGCCATGAGTGGGGGTGAGATGACCCACTCAGATTAGCTTCATATGCACAGAGGCCTCTGCTGAAAGGCTCTGATCAGACTCTGCCCCCAGACTTCAGACAGACACAGAGGCCTGGGCTAGACTGACCTGGGAATGGCACAGACGGACAGAGGAGGGAGAGAATGAGATAATGGGAGTGGAATGGAGGGATGGTTGTTGAGGGATGGACCAGCTTGAGTTGCACACACTACATATGTGAGCTGAGCTCTTTACATTTGAATGAAATGAACCATAATCACAATGAACCCAAACAATCTGGCTGATTAAACTGCTGTGAGGAAATGAAACACTACCAAATGTTGTTTGGCACATTAAATGCCCAAGCTATTCACAGGATCTACTTTATTGTGGATTCTCTGTTGTAATTTTCACTGTGATTAAAATTTATATGATACTTCTAGCATTGAGGTTTAACCCTGATGTAAACACACAAAGTGTGCTTATGTAGATGTGTGTGTATGTGTGTTTAATAGTATGAGTAGGGCAGGAGATCGGTGTTGGCTATAAAGTGTCTCATTAAAGCTGTCAGGGCTACAGTTCAAATCAACTACAGCTGTGCTGTGTCTGCCTGTTGAACTGCCTAACTGAACACTTCCCCAACAAACACACATACAGAGGTGCTTGACAGTTCAGCGTTTATTTGAAAGGATAAATTATCATTATTGAGTGTTTTAGAATGTGTAAGCACTCAAATGAAGCTAGATCTGTCTCTTTCTGCAGATAGTGGCATTCAGACCAACATTGTGATTGCAAGTGTGACATTAACTGCTTTTATAAAACAGTTCAATAAACAAGGTTAAAATTAAGTAACTTGCATTTCAGGCACAATATTATCAGCAATATTAACAGGTGTTTCATTATGTTTCATTTTTGCATAATGAAAGTACATAATAACTTATAGGTTATTAAATTAGCTAACATGCTAAAGCTAATGGCAATGGCAAATGAGAGGAAGTAAAAAAAAAAAAAAAAAAAAAAAAGTTTCCATGCAGCAAGAAAAACAAATCTCTTCACTCTCTTTACCACCTGATCACAATTCCTACAAAATCATGATAGTTAGAACTGTTATACAGACCATTAATGTCTTTTAGTTAGCTTATGTATAGCATATGATACATATACCAGCTTAGCCTGATAGATTAGCTTATACACCACACATTTGTACTTACCCTACATGTATTCACAATCTTTAATGTAATTACATGTTAAATTAAGTGTTAAATGTCCAATTATTTCAGTTATAAAAAGATATTTAATTACTAGATAGATTGTACACAATTATATACAGTTCATATTTTAAATTAACATTGTTTGTGTGTACTTGGTGTAACTATTAACTGATAGTTCATGAAAACCTGATGTTGATTGAGGGCCCGATCTGTCACAGCATCAGCACACTCTGTGTCCAAATTCACTTATTCAATTTCATTCACCCTTTCAGTGGACCATATTGGCGGAGTAATGTTGGGAATAGTGAATGAGGGTATAGGTGGCGTTTTCTCATACAGTCATAATATAGATAGCAGAGTACATAGAACAAAATTTGCAACACATTAATCTACAAATCTGTCAGTGGTTTCATTAATTGCCACTAAACTCCCTAACTGAGTCTGACTGTGCCAACTTTCCTCCTGTCACCCCATAACAATTCTTTTTCTCCTTCCCACTCCATTTATCCAGTGCTAACACCTTGTGGGCCACAGAGCATTTAGGAAGGAGGTGAGGATCATGGATGCTTAACAGACAGGATGCCTCCCCTTTGACCTTAAGCTGTAAAGCGAAATGGGAGAAAAGCGTCAGTTACTTCTCATCCTTACAAAGAGCCATTGCTCATATTAGCACAATAGCAATGGAGAAGAAAAGAGAGGAAGGGGGAATGAAGTGTTTTGTTCTTCGTTACATTCTGTAGCTGATTGCAGACTGGGCTAGGGTGTCACATGGCTTGAGTGATTCGCTCTCTCCTAACCACCACGGCCCCCCTTCCCATCACCCCACCATGGCCCTCATCAGGTCATGTCAGCTCGAGTTTATTGCTCCTGTAGTTTTTAATTCTGTCTGATAGCTGGACAAAAGCAGAGTGGAGGAACAGAGGGGGAAATAGGGGAACGATGGTGCATTGTGGGTAATAATAAAGAATAAGAAGCATGTCGCAGGGAAAAATGGGGAACAAAAGCATTTTGTTATTTTTTTTAATAACCCACCATTATTGCATTCTTTTTCAGTTTCTTTCTTCTGTCCTCTTTCTTGTCTTGACTGAATATATGTTGGTCCTTGTGGTTTTATTTTTTTTTCCTGCTACCCATTCATACAACAAGACAAATGATGTTTTCCCAAAATCCAGAAACTAGTAAGATCAGATTTCTTGACTCTGGATTCTCTCCAGTTTCTGCTAATAGCAGAATAGCACTTAGCTTTGACCTAAGGCCTTCTATGAATGACAGAAGCAAATGAAAAAAGAGAGAGGGGGAGGGGAAAAAGCGACCACACCAGCCTACAGCGGGACCATTACGTTTGATGAATCTGGCCACCGGTATGTGTCATTTTGAAGTGTTCTGAAGGAGATGTATGCTTTACATATTAAGCGAGAGGTTGGCCAAAAGCTGTTCGGAGCCCAAGGAGATTGAGTGAGGACTGTGGGAGAAACACAGATTGTGAAGAGAGAATCAAGTCTCTCTCTTTCGCTCCCTCACTCTCTTTCCCACACGATAGAAAGAGCTCCCTCTGCTGAGCTTACAAGAGCTCTGTCTGTATTTCTGTCTCTCTGTGACTGTCTACTCTTGTCACAAGGGCTCTATCACAGTACCTAGAAGGTCCAGTAACTAAAAAGAGCCATGTTTCTTTCATATTTGCAAATGTTATGCATTTTTAATATATAATGATCACATTATTTGTTGTCTAAAACAATGGTCTATTGACTACCTTTTACATTTTGCACTGTTTTATGAGTAGTTTTTTGTAAAAATTACTTTTATTTTAAATAGGGCTGAAAGGCCTGTAAAACACTGTTTAATGGCAAATTCCTTGGTAACTTTTTTTGTTTGTGTGTTTTTTGTAGCAATGGCTCTATGGCAGTAGTTCTCAACCAAGGCACCAGGTCCCTCTAGGGGGCCAAAGCAAACTTCCAATGGGAAGAATGAAAATTAGACAAAATTGGAGCATAAAAATAAGGCAGAACAGCTAGAGAATCAACAACTAATAGAGATTTAAAGGTATAGTTCACCCAAAATGAAAATTCTGTCATTAATTACTCACCCTCATGTCGTTCCAAACCCGTAAGACCTTTGTTCATCTTTGGAAGATAAATGAAGATATTTCTGATGAAATCCAAGAGCTTTCTGACCCTGCATAGACAGCAAGGGAACTACCACGCTCAAGGCCCAGAAAGGTAGTAAGGACATCGTTAAAATATTCCATGTGACATCAGTGGTTCAACCTTAATTTTATGAAGCTATGAGATTTTCTATGCAAAGAAAACAAAAATAACGACTTTATTCAACAATTTCTCCTATTCCGCATCAGACTTCGACACGCATTCATGACAGTTTGGACAACATGAGGGTGAGTGATTAATGACAGAATTTTCATTTTTGGGTGAACTATCCCTTTAATAGAATTTCCACTGTCTTCAAATCACTGAATATATGATATAGTCAAATTTTTTAAGTGTGGTTTATAGACATGGATGATGAGTAAATCTCATAACACCATGGGTATTTTTATTATTAATATTTTTACAGTTGCCAAGCTCTAAAATATTTTATTGGGTAGAGATTTGTGAGTAAAAATATAAAAACATTCTTATCCTTAATACTTAGTAAATCACAAACAACTGGAGAAGGCCTTTTAATATTGTTGAGGACAATGGATGGCCTTGGAGTCAAAAAGTTTGAGACCCATTGCTCTACTGAGTACACCTATAGAAATTAACTTCCAAAAATAAACCCTCCCTGAGAAATATACTCCAGTATTCACCGGAGTCAAAAGGTTTCAAATACCTCCTGGACCTCAGAAAAGGGCAAAACTATTTTCTGTCACACTTCCATCAGATTTAAGTCTGAGAGGAAAATGGATGCTTGGATTAACAAGGGATTTTGACACAAAAGGCTTTGTCATAATGAACTCAGGACACCTCAGCCTCAGGCATACAGAGACAGTCTCACAGTCAAGAGGTCAGGACCCCCAAACCCCTCTAAAAAGGTACTTCGACTAATAAATAAGAATGTTTTCATTATTCAAGACCATAACCTGTTAGTCCAACCTTTAAAAAAATTGACTCATTCAAATTGTTTGCATGACATTTAAAAGAATTATTGATTTAGTACAACTAAAATTGCATTTTAAAGTGCATGTGAATGCACTTAATGGCTCTCCCCAATGCCACTGACTAGCAAGTAGTTTCATGGCTGTGAAGTAACAAAATTCTATATTGGCTATTTGACTTCTTTTGTTTCACTGAAACATTCTGTTTCAATACAGGATAGAAAAATGCACTTGTCTAGTAATTTCATGGGACTTTAACATACAACACTGGCATTATAACAGACGCCAAGTAGTCTCTCTGAATGAATGAGTAGGGGGTGTTCTGTTGTCCCAGCCCACAGCTTCTTCATGAATCTCGCAACTACAAAACAGAAGAAGAAAAGCTAAAAACCACAGAGACATTTTCATGAAATGTGGTTTGCTACTGCTACCGTGGCCGGCCATTAACCAAACTTAACCTGTGCAATTAGAGCATGTTACACCGGCTGAGGAGTCGCTTTGAAGCTGTCGGCACCAGACGTAGATAATGAAGGGCTACGCTTTGAACTGGTCAGATGAGGACTACTTAAATTAAAGCTGTCATGCCTCAACATCTTGTGTCCCATGACATTAAGTGGTTGGTTACTTCTATAATTTGTGTTTTTGTCAGACAGTGAGAGCAAGGACTCACCCAGTGCAAAATGAATCTAACCGCCATTGAATAGACATTACAAAAAAAAAAAGCTATTAAAGCAAGACACTACAGGCAAACCTTTTTTTAACCACCAGTCAATTGAACTTTTTAATGTCATTTTTCTTTACTTTTTTTACTTTGTTTTGTTAATCAAAATGATATCTCTCTGGTGACATATGGTGGACATCTCCATTCATTTAATATTCAGTTCTGACTACAACGCACACATCTCCAAATCCAGTCAACAACAATGGTTAGAACCAAGTCCCAGCCCTACATTGTTTTTCTTTTCCAATAAACCGATACACTCGCATGTACATCACAATACAGAACAAAAGATCTGTCACTACTTCCGTTAGGCTTAATCAACAATCAACAGCATTTGTGGCATAAATTTGATTACCACAAAAACAATTAGAATAGAAGTTAATGAAGACAATTTTTGAGAAAGTTTAAAAGCAGTTATTTCATGACAACTGTCTGAAGATTTTAGCATGGTAATGGAAATTACAGTGTTAATGTGTTTGGTCTTGGTGGAATAGATCTGCTATGCTGCTGATTGCTACTGTTGGTTATTGCTGTTGTTGTAGATTATTGCTGCTGCAAGCAAGTACAGGAACTTGCTAACCCATAGCAGATCTATACAGGTGGAGCTGGTGAGGTGATGGTTTCAGAGGAACTATGAAAGTGCGCTGCGAAATGCTCTAGTGGATGCCAACCATTTAAATGTAAAGCAGCAAGCTCGTTGGCTGTGTATGCAACATGAACCAATCAGCTTGTGCCAAGTAGTTTAATGCTGTGATTATCATCAGTTTGCATTAACGAACCATCAGCCTGCACCATCTAGAGTTTCTAGAGAATAAATGTGAAGCCTATAATTTTGTAAATGCACAGTAATTCCTTTGTTATAACTTGTATATAAACCCTTTTCACAGACTGTGATGACTCATCATTTCAACGATCACCAGCATGGCAAATCCTGCAAAGTTTTTTATATATATTTATATATATTTATGACTATACATATATATTTACTACATCAAAAAAAAAAAAAAAAAATTATATATATATGTATATATATATATATATATATATACACTCACCTAAAGGATTATTAGGAACACCTGTTCAATTTCTCATTAATGCAATTATCTAATCAACCAATCA
>JAFVLL020031232.1:0-18349 GCA_021397915.2 Tor tambroides
TTGCCAAATAACCCTCCACCCCCACAACCCCCCACCCCTGGAAAAAAGTTCAGGCTCAGGATTTTTTTTTTTTTTTTGCTTTAACCCCTGTATTTCTCTCTGCCAATTAAAACACAACAAACCCACAAACCCGTTTGGAACAAAAACGTTCTATAATCACTCCACTCCAGCTCCATTTCATGTTTTCCATTTCCACTTGAAATAAACCCTGCAAGATAATAAATAAATAAATAAACAAATAAACAAATTAAAAATAATAATAATAATAATGACCTTACTTCATCCAGATACTTCCCAGCAGGCACAGGACGTCAATATAACGTCAGGTTGATGTTGGACATGATGTCGGACAGACGTTGCATTTTGGTTGAGAATGAAAATCGTGTTGACGTCAGTATTTGATGCAAATTTGACATTGACTTAACATTGGATTTTGGTTACACAACCTAAAAACAACAAATATCAACGTCAGCTGATGTCAGTATTGGACATCAAAATAACATTGACATCAGACATTAAACTGACTTTGAATTTTGGCCACCCGACGTCGCAACTGAAATTTAACCAAATATCAGTGTCTTATGATGTTGTGTGCCTGCTGGGTTTTCACCTACTTTTTTTCGATTACTATGAATTCTGACATACAGCTCTCTTGGTGTACTGTTTTTCGCAAATTATATTGTAGAGAAGTATTCGATTTCAGATACAGCTATCCCTCACAAATTCAATGTGGCATCTAACCTTACTAAGGCCTGTGTTTGCCAAAGTTATACTCTCCATCTAGCGGTTTATTCACCTTTGAAGGTGGGGGTCACATTTACCATTGATCTGCGAAATTTCATGGTTACATTTTCAGAGGAATCTGAGCGATCTGGAGTTTTGCGTGAGGATGAAAAAAATCCCCATGCAGATTTTACTTGATGTTAAAGCGAATTTGTGCATTTACCAACAGAAAGTTGGTTTGAAAGTGACTTCTCTATGAGCAGCAGTCCATGCATCACTACACAGTTGGCTATAGATCTTTTTTGCCTGTGAAAATTCACTAACATGACCAAACATTTATATGTGTAAATGTGATGCTCATGTAGGATGCTGAAAAACAAGTGAGGCATGATGCAACAACAAAATACATCTGTCTGATACACGTGCACATTTACTGACAATTAAAAAGCAGCTCAGAAGGAACGGCCCACTATGTTCCTGGGGTAAACACACACAGATGTGGTGAGCTCCAGGGCAACCAAGTATGCCAATGTGTGCTGTTTTGGTATGGGTTAATGAAGCAAGGTCTATTCCACCTACGTTACATAATATCTTGTGATTAAAAACAGAAAACTAACCATTAACCAACATCCTCCCTGTTTATTCCCAGTGTGCATTCTGAATTTGAAATCGGAGGGTACTGTGACTGACTCCAACCCACACTTGGCATCCTGCTGTGAGCTCTTGGAACTTATACTGCGAAAGGGACTACAGCGTGAGCTCCACATACCAACACACACTCTCCTGTACACCTGCACATCATCACCTGTCAGCAAACACAGTACAAACACTCAAATAAGAGCCGTCGTTACACCTGGTATGCACTGTGGGAAAATCCATACACATTACAGGATGACTTTTATTGCAGTTTACAGATAATAAGGATGTCTATATTGACAAGATAGACTAAGACTTATTCATGACAAGATATAGCTCCTGTCAGGAATAGTTCACACAAAAATTACAGTTTTGTCATCATTTAGTCACCCTCATGTTGTTCCAACCATAACCACACAAAAAAAATGATGTTTGGTACAATGTCCGAGCTGCTGTTTTTCACAAAGTGCATGATAAAATAAACTGCACAGCTCTTGAAATGACCAAAACAACAACAACAACAACAAAACTAACTAAAGAGCTCAATATCTGACTAACAGGCCACACTTCCCCTCCAAAGGCAGGTGTGGTTCTGTCTAAGCTGAAGGGTCAGCCCCTTTCCATTCACTTGATACGTTGGAGAGGAGAAGATGGGTCTATCTGTCAGCCGCTGGTCAAACACTTACGGCAGCTCAAACAGGAAAAACCCTGACTTCAGTTTGGCCCAAAACCAACCCCTCAGCAGGACAGAGCTGCAGGTCAGAAAAGAGGGCAGACGCAGTGTGTGAAAGACAGCAGGTACTCTCAATAAAGATTTCCTGTGTGTTTGCAATTGTATTAGTCACAAATACCATAAACAGCCCCAGCCTATAACTGTTTGATCATGTTTCGTTAACAGGATCCTGTACGGCGTGCACCTCTTAGGAAAAGCAAACATAGGAATGGTACAGTAGTTGTGTAAACACCTCTCTTTGTGGTGCTCTTGCTTCTCTTTATTCCATGTGTGTGTATTTTTGAGTCAGTACATGATCCTAAATAGTGTGATTATTGAATGTTATTTTTGTTCAATTATAAGTATGGAGGTAAGGAGGTCCTGCAGCATGTCATTCCTGTGGTTCTGGAGAGCAGTCAGGCAAGAAAGGTATATCTGCAATTGAGCAAGTGAGTTTTATGTAGAGAGATATATATGTAAGCTATGTTCAGGACCTATTTAATATCTCATGCATGCGTTCTGATTTTGTCATATAGGACATACTGCTGGATGTAAAGGAGACTCATCTTACCTGCATAGATAAGTCCAATAAGCAGGTTTGGGTTATTCAATACTAAGTAGAAATAACTTAGGTTAAAAGTGAGTAATTTTAACCTAAAGTTTCTCCTTTTGATTAGGAGCTGTTTCAACACCACTTCCCTGAGATATCATGTGTTGGGAGGTTTGGAAGCCAACCTGATTTAACCGTTTTTGCTTTTTGTGTATTGTAAGTATTTTGAGAAAGAATGTTGTAGATAGATGTCTATTCAAGTCATTAAAATGAGATGCATGACATGCTGTTTTATGCTAAGCTTTCTTTCTTGAAATGTCCAAAGTTTGTCTTAGATATGAAACTCTCTCTCAGTCAAAACTCAGATAATTACAGGCTTTCGGTATTTGATATGGTGTTGGAGTTTGAATAAATGGTAGTCGGGTTATGAGACTGGTTTATCTGCATTCCCTTTGCTTATCAGTGACATTTCCTTCCAGGCTTTGTGTTTTCAGTACTAACCGTGTAATTGGTTTCAGAGATACACCACAAGCGGGCAAACCGTCAGGCTTCTGTTGTGTGGTCCTACAGGCAGCCACAAGTAGTGAGTGTGAAGAGATTGTCAACCGTATAGGTGAGTGAGAAACCGCCTTAATTCACAGTATTAATGTAATGAAAGAGTTATGTCAAGCGCCAATCACTTTGGAAGTAATTAATATCTTTTTTTTACTTTTTTTTTTCGCCACAGCCGCTGGGTTCAAACATACAGAATGGTTTGTATGAAAATTCAGAACTTGAGTGGATTGGACATCTTCTGAAGTGTGCATCATGTGTTTTTGAGCGCATATGTATATAATACATTGTTATATATTCTAATATATTATAACAGTATAGCTTTATTGTTTGTAGTTGTATACTGTATATTAGGGTTCCTCAAATCTTTCCCCGGAGGGCCAATCTGCTACAGAATTTAGCTCCAACCCTGATCAAACTCACCTACCTGTGATTTTCTTATGATCTTGAAGACTCTGATTAGCATGCTCAGGTGTGTTTGATTAGGGTTAGAGCTAAACTCTGCAGGAGTGGGCCAGATTTGAGGATGCCTGCTGTGTATGATAGATAAAACCTTATTGTAATATCTTGTATTTGTGCAATGTAGTTTTGATATAAATACACAAAACACTGAGTCTCTTTTTGTTACAAGATTTTATGCCTTTTTACACACATATTATAAAACACTTTAAAACAAATAAGCAATTGAAATCACCATTAAATTAAATGCACACATCGGAGTCCAAAATGTTGTACATTTGATTTATGTATTTTTGCATTTAAACTTGTAAATAAACAAGTTTTAAAACATTTTTTTAAGTACAATAAAGAAAAAATGTTATAGAATACCATTCTCCACTACCGTTCTCAGTCTCTAATCAAATACTGTATTTAAATGTAAACGTGTATTGAGCAGGTAAACTGAAATATACAAAAGGACAGATGTTCTTGCTTCCACTGAGGCACAAAATGTTCTTAGGAATATTCTCAAATTATCAAGTGTAAAAATACAGAAATCATTATCACGTTTGGAGACCTTTATATGCGACTTTGAATTTGAAGCACATCTCGCTCTTAATTTGGGGATTTGCCTCTGTTCATTATCTCTAACTTCACTCTCGTGGGACGTAGCAAGGTCCGTTTAGTGAACGAGTCGTTATTTTAACTTGATTCTTTTCAATGAATCAGTTCACACAATAAGTTTTTTTTTAATTTTTATTTTTTATTTTTTATAAATTTAACAGTACAAACATTAACAGTTACAATTATACACAAAGATAAAAAATAAATAAAAAATAAATAAAATTCAAGAATATACACTCAGACTTGCCAGGGTTAGCAAAAAAAATAAGGTAATAAAATTACATCTTAAGAAGACACAAAGGATGAGTACAGAGATACAGTTTTCATAGCTTTCAAATTAGCAGAATTTTGGATAGTTTCCACATACTTAGTTCACACAATAAGTCTGAAGCATTCGTGCACGCATTGAACTGAATTGTTCCGAGCGGCGTTCGAATCGAACTGTTCAAAAGAACCGATTCGCGCACTCCTACGACGTCATCACAATGGCCCGGAATTTCCTCCTTGCCAGATCTGGCGCATGCGCACATCGAAAAAGAATGCGGACCTCGCAGCTCTCCCAATATTAAATTGTTTGATGGCCATAATTTGATATATCATGTCGAAAGCACCATCTCAGCCCGGTTCTTCGGGTGCCGCGGCCAACCTGGGACCTTCATCGTCCTCCTCCTGCTCCTCACCCTCCGCAGGTGGCACGACGTCCCCCGCTAACGTGCTGCACGCACAACCCGAGAAACCCCAGCACTACACGTACGTAACGAAACACCTTTACACCCACCTGATCACTTATGCAAATTACACATATTTCATGCATCAGCAATTTTACACGCCTCTGATGAGATTTTGTGGCTGTGATGAGCTGGATCAAGAGCTGTGTTTTATAGAGGCCTAGCAGTGCGATTGTTTGCATGCATTGCCTTAATACTGTATGATGTTTTGAAAGATACACTTGAGCATCCTGGCAAGAACTCTGGCAATTTTGAAACACAATAAAGAGTGCAAACTACACAGTGCTTCATTAGTCTAAAATGTTATGCATCGTGAAATCATGTTTAAAGTTACACCCATCGAGATCTCTCATGAAGCACCACGTAACTGGGTGCCCTCACTTTTTGATCAGTGAATTTGTCTTTGTCCATTCGTTCATTGCTGTATAAAGATTTAAGACAAATATTTTATAATAATTCCTCTCACAAAAAAAAAAAAAAAATGTTGTAATTGGTTTAATATTTTAGAATTGTATGTAATCAGAAAAAAAGTATATTTATCACTGTAGAACAGAAGTACCCAAACTTTTACTACCAAGGGCCAAAAATCAAACTGTAAATGTTGCATTACTGTAAATCTACCTATACTATATTAAAATTACATTTGTAAATGCCTTTATATTCTATATAACATATATTACAATACAAAAACAAATGTAAATATGCTTCACTGGAATGTTTCCATTCCTTTTCCCCCTGTCTTATGATATGATATGAGAGGCCAAATCAAAGGTCATCAAGGACATCTCTGACATTTTCTTAAATATTTTATTAATTTCCATTATGGCTATAACCACCATTGACATATTTTGAAAAAAATATTTTGAATTGTGATTGATCAGTATGTGCTTATGAATGTCTGGTTTTGTATTTTGTCTGGGTTTGTATCTTGAATTTTGTTACGTCTATGATTTCTGTGACCAGTTGCTTGTGATTGGTTTTACACTCACAAAGAGCCAATTAAATATGAAGAGTTCCAATGCAAAAGCCATCTGGGTCAAAAATGAGATAACAATACTGAGTGAATGCTTCCCAAACATAGTATATGTCCATCAAGTACTTTGACTTCAAATGTGCTAAATCCCAGCCTCAACCCATTCAGAAGTACCAGTACTTACATAGAAACCTATACACGGTAGCCAGAAAGAAATGCTAATTTTAAAGAAAAACGTCAGACGTACTTAGAGGCTTTTCTATCTGAACTCTTCAAATACAACCAAATATAGAACCAAAAATTACCAGAAAAAAAGATGACAGAAATCACAATACAAATTTACATCACTTTCCCATGGTGTTTTAAGACTATCAAGTCATTCATGATTTTTGGGTGTACTGTACATTTAAAAAAAAAAAAAAAAATTTATAGACATTGCACTTTTTATTATATATAGATGAGCATAACTAGGAAACTACATTTTGACATTTGAAATTTTCCATGACATTTTAAGATTTAAAAATTATTTTCTATAACCTCATGCTTGTAAATATTTCCCGTTTTTTTTTCCCCAATGATCATTCCTGAAGCAGGTCATAACAATTACAGAACATAATGAATATAAGTAGCTGGTTCAGGTGTGTTTGATCAGGCTTGGAGCTGAGCTTTGCAGGGTGGCAGATCTCCAGGAACAGAATTGAGCACCTGTGAGCAAATGGTTAATAGCCACATCTGTGTCCAAATATACTGATATATTTGATATATCAAACACTACTCATTCAGTGTTTTGTTAGTTTAGCCATTAAACCATTTACTCTTCCCATCTCTCTGTCGGTGTTCAGGTATCTGAAAGAGTTTAGGACGGAGCAGTGTCCCCTATTCGTGCAGCACAAGTGCACTCAACACCGGCCCTTCACCTGCTTCCACTGGCACTTCCTGAACCAGAGACGACGGAGGCCGATTCGCAGACGAGATGGAACGTTTAATTACAGCCCTGATGTGTACTGTGTTAAATATGACGAGGGCACAGGGACATGTCCCGACGGAGATGAGTAAGAACCAGCACAAACTACTGTTTTAAAGTCACACTGTCTGAATTTCTGCTAATGTTTTTCTTTACTTATGTACTGCCAGGTGTCCATTTCTGCACCGAACAGCCGGAGACACAGAGAGGCGGTATCACCTGCGGTACTATAAGACTGGTTCCTGTATCCATGAGACTGATGGGAAGGGCCATTGCAGTAAGAACGGCCCTCACTGTGCCTTTGCTCATGGCTCCCATGACCTCCGTAGCCCCGTCTATGACATCAGGTAGGCACTTTTAAAGCAATAATTCATCTGAATATGAAAATTGTCATCATTTATTTACTGTGTCATTCCAAATCTATATCCTTTCATTTCTGTGGGACACAAAAAGAGTCATTTTTAATTGAAGTCATTAATTAAATTACATCCACATTTATTATTATGATACATTAGCATTCAAACATTTAGTCGAAGAGTTGATAAAAGTTAAAATGTTTTTAAAATAATTTTTCTGCTCAACAAAGCTGCATATATTTGATCAAAAATACAGTAAAAAGAGTAATATTGTGAAATATTATTATAAAGTAAGTGTTTCTTATTTGAATATATATTAAAATGTAATTTATTCCTGTGATGCAAAGCTTAATTTTCAGCATCATTACTCTAGTCTTCAGTGTCACATGATCCTTCAGAAATCATTCTAATATGCTAATTTGGTGCTCAAGAAAAAATCCTTATTATTATCAATGTTGAAAACAGTTGTGTTTCTTTTTTGATGAATAAAACATTAAAAAAAACAGCATTTTTCTGAAATAGAAATATTTTGTAACATTAATAATTTCTTTACTGTCACTTCTGATCAATTTAATGCATCCTTGCTAAATAAACATATTAATTTATATATATGTATATATATATATATATATATATATATATACTATCATACTGACCCTAAACTTTTGAACGGCAGTGTACATTGGATATTTTCCCTGGTTTGGCGTTTGCATTTTTAATATCTTGTTTAGAGAGGTTCAGGTGTTAGAAGCCCAGGCTGCTACTGGATTGGTTGAGGGAACATCTGGAGAAGGGCAGTCAGGAGTTGTGGCCAGCACAGCACTCATAGAAAAGATCCTGAGTGAAGATCCACGCTGGCAAGGTGAAATCAGCCTCTCCACATGACTTTAAAATGAACCTACACTACATTCATATGTCATTCTTCATGCCGTTCTTTGCTCATTTCTCCTCATGCAGACAACAGTTTCGTGCTCTCCCACTACAAGACTGAGCTTTGCAAAAAACCTCCCCGGTTGTGCCGTCAGGGCTATGCTTGTCCCTACTATCACAACAGCAAAGACCGCAGAAGGAGCCCTCACAAACACAAATACAGGTCTGAACAACAAATAGTTCACTTTATAGAAAACCTAAAGGTATTTACTCCTTCTCATGTTATTCCAAACCATTATGGTGTTATTTTTGGTCCGTTTGTTATCAGTGGAACACAAACTGATACATTTTGTTGAATCTTATACTGATTTATTTAAAAAAATTATGCTTTTGTGATGTTTTTTTTTTTCTTTCTTTTCCAATTTTGGTTCTTTTTAGAGCTTGACAGATATTTTATTTTTTGGGTGAGCTATTCCAGATTCCCAAACATTTTGGTCAGCAGAACCTCTTTTTACCATAAGCTAATATTTCTATAATTTTTGCATGTTCATGGTTCTCTGATGTCGGTTAATTGTCACGAGCTGCAGGTAAACAGTTTGACTTTTTAATTTTTTGTTTGTGTATTTTATTTTTATTTGTTTGCATTTTAACTTTTTATTTATTCATTATTTATTTTTACTTATTTATTTAGTCAACTGACCGTTCGCAAAACCCGCCCACCCTTAGTTACTGTTGCCATGACCGACAAACAATGCCGCTCTCACACTACACGTGTTCTCATGCAGTGAAAAATACATCGCAGAGCAAAGAGGACACTGAAAACACACCGACAGAGAAGACAGAGCAGGTTACTCCTGATATGAAACAAGGTCTCAGGACCCTCAGCTTTTAAACTGAGTCATTTTAAAAGAAATTCAAACAATAAATAACGTTACCGTTTTGTGGCTCTTTAATGTGTCATGACAGATCTCTGTATTGCCTCAGTTCAAACACGTGTGAACGGATTGTCTTTTCATATTTACTTAAACCACGAAATGAACATGAATAAACATCAGAAAGTGTTTTATGTAAACCGCGGAACACACCATTTTTCAAGTTTAAGTCCACGGAAGTTAATCTATTCTCCTGTCTGATTTGTGGTTAAGGCTAGAAGAGATACAGCTGCAGCTACTGGGAATGTGCATTTACATATTTTCCGAGCCAACAATATAATATGAAACCTATGAAAATTGTTTTAAAAAATACATAGCGCCGTAGTTTCATCACTTTAGAGTGTCGCTGTGACCGTCTTTTTGCAGTAAAGGACCTGTCATAGTTTAATGAGTGGGAAGATGACATGAAGCAACGCGAGGAGAGCTGCACTGAAAACAGATGAGCACACATGTGCATATACAGCTCCCGATCGGGCCAATTTCGCGGGATTTTGTCCACAGAATGATAAGAGCACACGTTTTAACATTTTATTATTTAACACTCAGCATTTAACTTTAGCGCTGCAAGCAATGCATATACAGCGCCGGGCATTACAGATTTTCTGGTACGCAAAATAAGCATTTTAAAGGAATAACTTAGCTTATTACCATTACCATGGAGGCCAACAACAGCACAGCTTAACCCTCCGCACATATTTATATTTAGTTATATTGAAAAAGTTTCAATTCAGTCGATCTTTTTTTACCCCGTTTTAACATGTATTTCTATGGAGACAGGCCGTAGCTGTCGGGCAAGATGGCGGATAGCAGCGGCGGCAGACAATCTCTGCGTTCTGATTGGTCAGATCGCCTGTCAATCAAGCTCTTTGCGAACGGTCAATTATTACCATTTTATCAAATCACAAACACCCTGCAGTTTGAAAAACCCTGAATTGTTCTTTTAAAATGTAATGACAAATCAGACTGCTATGTGTTCAAACTTCCATTTGAATTCACTTTATTTCCTGATTTGTTGAACATTTTCCATCATAATACATATTAATGGTACCATGTTTTGTTCCTGAAGAGCCCTGCCGTGTCCCTCAGTGAAGCACAGTGATGAGTGGGGGGACCCGAGTAAATGTGAGAGCGGAGAAAGCTGCCAGTATTGCCACACGCGGACAGAACAGCAGTTCCACCCAGAGGTATTTCACTCTCAATCTAATGCGGCTGGACTCTGTTTAACATCAGCATTTACTGTAAGAACAAGGACATCTATGTTCTTGCATGGTACTTACGGATTAATGTAATAAAACAGTGACTATTGGATTAAGCTGTGCTTGTGATGTTCATTGCGGTTGCTGTTTTTTTTTTTTTTTGGCCCTTTGGCATAAGTGGCTCTTTTTTTAGATTACCAGTTAGTGATGTTAATGTTAGTCATACCTGTGTCATTACTCTTGATGATAAGATTTTCATCTGGCGAAGGATAAAACGTGTGGAAAAAAACAACCTGAGCCATATATAGGGATCAGAAAATGATAGATAGTTTCTATAAAGTAAAAAAAAAAAAGAATATAATAGTATAACACTAAAATAGTTACATTTAAGGTTTTGGAGCTGAATGTTCTTTAGGGTTCTGTTTCTTTTTAACCAATTAATTTACACGACTCATTCATAATTTGTGGACTTTTAAAATATTTTTTATGACAAATTTTGACTAAAGAAATATTTTAGAGATTGGCATCTACAAAAAAAGTATGTTCTTTCAAAAAATGGCCATGATGTGTTAAGCTTTTATTCATTTACAATATACTTTTCCAGATACAAAATTCACACTTAAACAGTTGTTGAGGAGGGTAAATTAAATATGAAATATCTTGATTTTTAGTTGTTTATCTAATATTTAAAGCATATTTAAAGCTTGTTTATTATTAATTTAAATGATTTTAAGTTATCTTGAGGCGATCTTGGAAGCACAGCAACATCCTGATATTTTTTGGCACTTTTGAAAATTTTCTTATTTCGTCTAATTATTACCTTTTTTTTCACAGATCTACAAATCCACCAAATGCAACGACATTCAGCAGAGTGGCAATTGTCCCAGAGGGCCGTTCTGTGCTTTTGCCCATTTAGAAAGTAAGCTAATATTTTGTGAAGTTAACACGTGATTTACACTCTACATTGTATTGGATGTTAGGATCTTACATGGTAAATTATCCAGTTAATACCAATTTATTGTAAATGTGAAAGTGATGATTGTGTGAAATATGTATTATTCTTGTATTGTATATCATGGTTGTGTGTCGTTTCTGTTTTGTTTCACAGAAGTGACTGTCAGTGATGAGCAGCTGGCTGCACAATGTAGTTCACCTCTAGAAATCTCCTGCTCTGCTCCATTAGAAGACTTCAGCCAGAGTGGGCCGAGGGCCACCACAGAGGAAGGGCTGCTGGGAAGGGTTCTGTTTGAAGAGTCCTCTAGTCTTGATGCCAGTTCAGGAGGAGAGGGGGGTTATGGGAAAGCCCCCGGGTTTGAGAGGGAAGACCAGGTATAGCAATAACCCTTTATTAATACTTTTATTTGATGGTATCAGTTAGAAGAATTCTGTGTTTTTGAGAGAATTGTCATACAAAACCTGGGAATTTTAAAGTTATAGTTCCAGACTTGGAAAAGCCATAAAAAGTAATAATCTTAAAATTTAGAAATTTAGAAATTAAAAAAAAGTTACATTTTTGCATAGAATTAACTGGATAGAATTAACACACAGTTTAAAAGTTTGGAATTTTTCGAAGAAGTCTCTAATGCTCTTCAAGGCTGCAAAATCAGTAATATTGTGTAATTATTATAATAACAGTTATCTTTTTTAATATATTTAAAACTGTAATTTATTCCTGTGATGACAAAGCTGAATTTTTAGCATCATTACTCCAGTCTTCAGTGTCACATGATCCCTCAGAAACCATTTTAATATGCAGATATGATGCTCAAAAAACAATATCAATGTTGAAAACATTTTTTTCTGTAATATTTTTATGGAGACAGTAATGTTTTTTTTTTCAGGATTGTTTGAATTAATAGTTCAAGTTCAAAAGAACAGCTTTTATTTGCAATCTTTTGCAACACTATAACTGTTTTTAGTGTTGTTTTGATTAGTTTAATGCATCCTTGCTGAGCATTGATTTTTCAAAAAAATATATACAGTATTCAAACCCTTCATTTTTTTTACGTTTTGTTATGTTGCAGCCTTACGTTAAACTGCTTTAAATTACTTTTTTTTCCCCACAACAGTCTACACTCCATACACCATAATGACAAAGCAAATAACAGGTTTTTAACATCTTTGCAAATTTATTATACATAAAAAAACATAAATGAGTCCATTGCATAAATATTCAAACCCTTATCTGGGACAGTTGAAATTTAGCTCAGGAGCATTCATATTGCTTGTAGATGTTACTACACTTTGAGTGAAGTTAACCTGTGTCAAATTCAATTGAATGGGTATGATTTGGAACGGCACACACATCTTAATAAAAGGTCTAACAGCTGAAAATGCATATCAGAGCAAAAACCAAGCCCTGAGGTCAAAAGAACTGCCTGTAGAGCTCAGAAACATGTTTACGTCAAGCCACACATCTGGGGAAGAGTTCAGAAAAAAATTCTGCTGCATTGAAGGTTCACAGAATCATGTAGCCTTCATTATCCATAATGGAAGACGTTTGAAACAACCAGGACTCTTCCTAGAGCTGGCCTCCTGGCCAAACTGAGCAACTGATGGAGAAGGGCCTTGTCTAGACTGGTGACCAAGAAGCTGATGGTCACTCTAGTTGAGCTCCATGATCATATATGCAGATGAGCAAAACCTACAGAAGGACAAACATCACTGCAACACTCCACCGATCTGGGCTTTATGTCAGTGTGGCCAGACTCAATCTTCTCTTCAGTGAAGACACACAAAAACCAGAAGTTAGTTCTGAGAAAATCTTGAGCATAATTTTCTGGCAAATGTCACTTGTTTTTTTTTTTGTTTGTTTGTTTTTTTACATATTGCGTTTAATGTAATGAAATTCAGTCATTATCAAATGTGATTTAAGTGTCCATATATATATATATATATATGTATATATATATATATATATATATATATATATATATATATATAGTTACGAGTTAGTTCCTGTTAGTTCCTGTTTGCCCTTATTTGGTTTGTTTCCTGTTCTTATTGGTTAATTATTGTTCAGTCTGTTCACCTGAGTTTAGCAATCATCTCGTTTGCTCCTTTGATTTGCCTGTCCTTATAAGCCTTCATTTTCTTGAGTTTCTTTGTCCTGTCTTAACGTCATTTAAAGTGGTTGTGTTTTTCCTGTTTTCCATTGTGGATATATTAAAGACTCAGTTTGTTTTGATTCTCCGTCTCTTTCGAACTCCTTGCCTCGGCCACACACACACGCACACACGTGCATCTCAAAATATTTGAATATCGTGAAAAAGTGGGGTTTTTTTGGTAACTTATTACCAAAAGTCAAACTTTCATATATTCTAAATTCATTACATGTAAAGTAAAACATATTTTTCCCTTTTAATTTTGATGATTAGAGCTCACAGCTCATGAAAGTCAAAAATCCAGTATCTCAAAATGTTACAATATTTCCTAAGATCAATAAAAAAAAAGGATTTGCAAAACAGAAAAGATCAAGTTCTTTAAAGTATGTTGATTTCTGCACTCAATACTTGGTCAGGGCTCCTTTAGCATCAGTGAGGAGTGGCATGGAAGCGATCAGCCTGTGGCTCTGCTGAGGCACTATTGAGCTTCAGCTCGTCTGTGTTGTTGGATCGACTGTTTCTCATCTTTATCTTGAAAATATCCCACAGATTCCATATGGGCTTCAGGTCAGGCATGTTGGCTGGCCAATCAAGCACAGTAATATCATGGTCAGCAAAGCACTTGGGAGTTGTGGAGGGTGTCAATGATTGTCTTCTGGACCATTGCCAAGTCAGAAGTCTTCCCCATTATTGTGGTTTCAAAAAACATGAGATACCCAGAATTTATACTGTATAGTGATGGTCATTTAATCAAACTCAAATGTAAATATTCTAATATTTTCAGATACTGGATTTTTGACTTTCATGAGCTGTAAGCTCTAATCAAGAAAAAAAAAAAAAACTTTTGAAATGTTTTACTTTACATGTAATGAATCTAGAATATATGTGAACTGAAGAGAAGAAGCAGCAACATGGAGCTGGGAATCTAAAGGGTCTGGAGTGATTCTGGATGAAGGAATGGTCTCTGATCTCTTGTCAGGTGTTCTCTAACCTCATCAGGCATTATAGAAGAACATTTAGAGCTGTTAAACTGGCAAATGGAGGTTTCAAAAAGTATTGAATAAAAGGGTGCCGTTAATCGTGGCCAACGTGTATTAGAGAAAAACATGTATTTCATAATGATATTTCCCCCCATTTTAAATTCTTATTATCCAATGAAAGGTTAGATTTTTGTGAATTTTTTTTTAAATAAAAGTTCAAAAGGATTAACAATGCAGATTAATGTTCACAGCCTTCTTTGATCATATTTACCAAGGGTGCCGATATTTTTGCCCATGACTCTATATATATATATATGGGCCACTACACTGGGGAATATAGGAGCAGAGAGAATGAAACAAAATACAGAAACTTGCATGTTTTGTCACTGTTCTCAAGCTCTCTGAGCCTCTGATGGAGACTTGTATTAAAGATACAATGTCATACAACACCAAACTCATAAAAACACAAAAATACGTCTAATTTAATTGACCTGCGTAAAATAAGATGAACGAGTATCACAACAAACCAAGCAAAAGCACGTGTCCTTCTTTCATGTGCAGCACAGATAAATGCATGTTCTCTGAAACTCTGTATCTGATCCACACCAAACATATCATCACATTACATTTGAACAATAAATAAAACAATAATCACCGAGACCCTCCTACACACAGGACAACCATTCTTTTATCTTAATCTGAATGCATTGTATAAACAGCAGAAAAAAAAGAGTGTAAAAATATAGTAAAAATACTCACAGAGTATGAGAGGCAGTGCACCGGACCCCATACTGACACATTAATAAACTGTTTGAACAGTGCTGTGTGCGCTAAAACAGACACTTCCTGTGTTTAAACAGTCACTTCACACTTCAAGAAGAGATGAGGGAGGAGACAAAACTCTACACAGAAATGCATGAAGAAATAGACAGAAAAAGATATCCACTGTAAGATATTAACTCTTTTAGTGCATACAAGTTGTTAGAGCTCAGTTTCTCTACTTTAAAAAAATACAGTTTCAAAGTTCTTCTAGTAATTGTTCTTGAACTGCGTTGTTTTCGTCATTCACAATGCCATAGCCACATGCATAACGGACAGATCATGATAAAGTGGAATCAATGTGACATCTAATGTAGGCCTGTTCAAGTAAGGCAAGCTCTTTTTGAGTTACTCTCTTATCAACATTTGCAACTGCATATAGAACACATGACTGAAATTGGACACATATACACACAAACACAAGTGAGACATAAGGTTTATAAAGTGATTTTGATTCAGATGAACTAATGATCCACCACCACAAAATATAAAATGTGTATTTCTTCCTCTTTAAAAGAAGCACAGTTTCATGACAGCGGTTACTTTTAGAAGTGAGAAGTAGTGCTTCACTCAGGCCTTCCTGAACACAGATGGAAATATAATAAGGGGAAGTCAATGAAATTGAAATGCACGTTGCTGTGAATCCTTTGCTCTTCTGATAGTATGTTGAGGTTTATGAAACTAAAGATGCAGAAAAGGCACAAATATCTTCCCCACACTGGATAAAACCACAGAGCAGAAAGAGAGCAGAAAGTCAAACCACAACCATCGGCTCAACTCTACTCTTTATTCAGACCTTTTAAACTAAAGACATTTTCTGTCATTTTCTTGCTACAAGCAGCTTCTGAAGATAGAAATTCACAAACAACGTGTCTTCAGTGATGAGCTGGAAGAAGCCGGTGCAACATGTGAATATATGTGATGTGTTTGCTGTAACTATGAGCTTTCATTAGGCCTACTATGGCTACTTTCAGAAACAACCCACAAAATGCTGCGACTTCCACTTCAACCTACATCTGCCACCAAACCACACCACCTGAGAGAAGCGCCTGCAAAACTCGCTTTGACATTGAACACTGGGGGAAAAAAAATTAAAAAAGAGGTACTAAACTTAACCATACCCCAATTCAGTGTTGGTTCACCAAAACAACTCCAGATTCTGAATGCATCATCAAATAGAAATATTAGTGTCAAACGCCAACACCAGGCTGAAAAGAACACAAAATAAACAAGGAAACTGATTTTTTGAAATACGTATGTTGATGAAAATAAAATATGAAATTCTGCATGATGTTTGTGATATAGCTGACCAATATTAGATCACAGTGAACTCACACTAAACTAACAGAATGAGATTTTAACAACGATGTGGTCTCACATATTGACCATATGAGCACACGGTGAGTAGGCTATGCTACGCTGTGAGGTTACACTTTTAGCTCAGTGTGACTTCACATTGTGATCATCATGAGTTTAATCGGAGCTCATGGTGAGATCAAACTGCTGTCTGGGTTCCTTGTCCAGTGTCTGCACTATTTCTCTGCAAAGGTATGAGTGATAAAAATGTCTCTGTACTCGTTTACACTAGTGTTACAGGTATCTTTTAATCACCTCTGATTTACTGGAGCACATGGGAAACACACCAAAAGCCAATGAAACAACACTACATGATTAAACAACACAGCACGTGATAATAATAATATGTTTTATTTATATAGTGCCTTTCCAGGTCTCAGGAACACTTTACAATGTACATGCAACAAAGAAGGGGAAAAAAAACACTGGAAGGGTAAACAATGATGATAAACAACAGCTAGTGGAAACAGTAAAAGAACATTATATAGACAGGGCAGCATATAGCAAAGTAGAATCAAAAAACAACTTAACGTAAGAACACATGGACTGGACCGGTGTCTCCCGCACAGAGCTGATGAGCTTGCCGCTTTCACAGCGCCATTGAAGTGATAACCAGGCAGCGCTTGATCCATTTAAATTCAACACATGACACTTATAACATTATATGTGAACAGTAAAGGCTCTTAAACCAGATTAAATAACTCTGATCATGTAAACTGAATTATCGAGGTAAACTGTACAAAACGGTAAATACATTTCAATCCACACAGCACTGCTATTTACCATGCTAAAGCTGTAGAGAGATGGCATCATGAGATTGCTCTATGTCTTTAAGATGTTTCTCATTACAAATACCATAGTTTTCTTCTTTCTTCTTCTTCTTAGCTTTGTTGTTATCTACCTTAGTTTTCAACACGGAAGTAAGCCATTTTCTGTGAAAGTGTGAGACTTCTGGTTCATCAGCCGCTGCAGAGAAATTACGAGAAGAATAATGAAGTGCATTAAATTGTAAAACTCTTTGCACTAAACCAGTGTGTTCATAATTAACATAATACATTAAAATAGTATGGTACAACACACCAGTTTGCAATATCAAGCAACAAAGCAAGCTGTCTTGTACAGCTATAACTAGCTGTAAGTGAATAATACCGGAAGCCAGTCCCATAAAATTTACAAATGTCCGTGCCCAGGTGGATAGAAACCATAAAACCACGGTAATGAGGAGGAAGGTTTTTGCCTGATTCATGGTCTTACCTTTAACTTTGGATCCAAGAATAACATTAGGTTCTCATTAGGACAACTACAAATGAGAATTTAGGAGTTCTAATTAACTTTCATTGAAATAAAATATTAATTAAAAAATTAAGAGCCTGTATTATAAAGAAATATTAATATTGTTAAATGCATTTGCAGTATATTAAAGGGATAGTTCACCCAAAAAGCTCCATGACAATGCATAGACAGCAAGGGTCCTACCACGATCAAGGCACAGAAAGGTACCAAGAACATCGACAAAATGGTCCATGTGACATCAATGTTTCAACCATAATCTTATGAAGCTACGAGAAGCTACTTTTTGTGCGCAAAGAAAACAAAATTCAACAATTCTTCTGCATAAACAAGACACAGCACATGCGTGTTCTATGTCAGCAGCACCACACGCATGCACTGTTTATGTGCAGATCAAAGCAATAAAATTAAACCACTGATTTCACATGAACTATTTTGTCAATGTTCTTGGTACCTTTCTGGGCCTTAAATGTGGTGGTGTCTATGGAGGGTCAGAAAACTGTCAGATTTCATCAAAAATATCTTAATTTGTGTTTCGAAAATGAA
>JAFVLL020031233.1:0-11651 GCA_021397915.2 Tor tambroides
CAATACTTAATTTTTTTTCTAAAATAAATGTGTATTATGTACAAACAAATTACAAGGTGGAGATGTGTTGATGAAAAAGTGACAGGTACAAAAAATGAGTGAAAAAGTAAAAATACACAGAGACAGAGATGTCAGAAAAAATGAAGAGACTAAAAAAGAAAATGGAAGTTCAAGAGATAACCTTTAATTATTTTGTGCGGTCCCAGCCTAGGGATTTAAACTTTTTTATGTGATGAGGTTGACCATACAAAAAAATACCGTTTTCCGTGGTTTAAAATTTTTTTGTGGGTGTGTGGGATTGCCTGGATGAGTGTGAGATTTCCCGGCCTGAAATTTTGTCCCAGTCCGCCCCTGATTTGGCAAGTCATGTAGCCTATGTGTAATAAAATTTTTTATAACTGCACACTTTTTACTGTTGTTGCTACTCCAAACAGAGAAGAGAGAGAGATTATTCATCATGTAGAACATTTTTATCCTGACTTGTATGATTCAAAATACAATAAAACACAGAGTACTTTAATTACAACAGGTGTTTTTACCACGCCTAACATCTCTCTCTCTCTCTCTCTCTCTCTCTCTCTCTATAAATATATAGGCTAAATGGTTTCATTCAGTTTTAGGTGGTCTGTCCGGTCTGAGGTTTTAGATGTGTCTGGCCCCATCTAGTGTCCAGCAAAATGATTTGGTTGTTTATATTCATTGAGCATCGCTCTCGCCTATATCAGAGTCCAACAAAGGATGTAATGAACCTTAACGTTTTTAATGTCTGGTAAAAGGATTCAGAGTGGAATAACCTGGTTTTCAGATTATAACATACCAAAGAAAACTGAAAACCGTGCCGGGAATCAACTGTTGCTGTCCACATTTTTCAAACGAGCCTACTGCGTTGTAAATTATGAGAGGCACTTCCGGTTTGGCCAAGTTCCACTCGAGAAGACTGCAACAAATCATTTCAAATCATAAGACTGCGCTACAAATAACCCTTATCCGTCATTTTGACTGAATGGGCTCTAAATTTTCATTCATTTTCTATTTTCAGAAGTCAGGAGAATTATTTTTCTCCTGATTGTTTTCCTTTGTATTCAGTTGTAAGTAAATGAAAAAAGAAGAAGATTTGTGGTCTGCTCTCCCGATTTAATTTACGATAGGCCTATAGTATAAACCATGAATAACTCCCTGGAGAGCACTAAGAATCTTCCATTTTCTCCCCAAATCCTCATGTCTCTTTCCAGGTTTGTTTTCACGGATGCTGTAAAATGTAATTGTTACGAAACATAGACACATATTACTATGATATTTAACGTCCGTAATGCTGCGGATAGTAGTAGTATCTTTAGGAGTTATTCATGATATGTTGAAAGTAATTTGTTAAAGCTATTACACTTTTAAATTTCTTTTAATGATTGATGAAGGGTGTGTAAAATAATGTCGCCATTGTACCCAGGTTTTGAAAATGCTTATTACTGCATTCATAGAGCAACCTTTTGCTGTTTGTTTTCAGTGTAAAGGGAAGTTACTCCCATAATTTCTGCAAAGGCGCTCTTTTTCAGTGTTGATGTTGTCAATATTTCAGCAAACAGTTCTTCATACAGTTAAAAAAAAAATAAGTTAAAGAGGGTGAATTTGATCATTCAGCTGTATACTTGTATTTTAGACACTTACGTTATGTTCACACTTCCGTCCGTTGAATTGTCTGGCTTATTTACTTCAAAGTCTGTCAGGTTATGCCAATTCCATTTCAGAGGCGGCCAATATTTACTATTTAAAATAAGTCTCAGCTATACAGAAATGTATTTTCAGGTTTATGAGTAAATCTTCATATTATGAAGAAGTTTAAGTCAATTTTCTGGTGTATTATTTACTTCAACTTCTCTCAGGTAATGCCAATGGTATGACCCATTTCAGGGGTGGCCAAAATTACTATTCAGCATCAGTCAAAGCTATACAGAAATTTATCTTCATCTTTAGAAGTAAATCTTCATATTACACTAGCTACTTTCTATGACTGCTTTACATCAAACAACCGTTTAGGTCAAATTCCCCCATAATTTGCACTGTGAATATATCCCAAAACATTTACGATTTTTATTTGTCATCCAGGCACGAGAAGATGTGATCCATCTACTGAGGTCTGCGCTGCTGAGTCGACCGGAGGAGCTGGAGTCCCGTTATGGCTTATCAGGGCCGACCCGACCGCTGCAAGCCCTGCAGAGAGACCGAACGCTCAGCAACAACCATGCACAACACGAAAATGTGTATGATAAGCCAATGGCAGAGGTACACACACAGAGAATAGAATAGTTCACCCAATAAAGAAAATTCGGTAACACTTTATTTTAAGGTGTCCATATTACAGAGTAATTACCTAGTTAAGTACTTAGTAGTAGCCGTTGTACTTACATGAAACAAAATGTACTTACCATGTAACTAAGTTATGGAATAGCCTGTACTTACAGTTTGTAATTATGCAGATATAATAGGCAGCTACTGTTACACATATGTAACAGACCGAGTCTGTTACACAGCTACTTATGTAAACAAAAGATTGTTACATATGTGTTGCAGACTTTATACAACGCAATTATAAATGTAAGTACACAGACACAAGCTACTTAAAAAAAAGTGTATCAAGATTGTACTTAAGTGTACTTCATGTGTATCTATACTGAACTCCTTATCCAGCTGCACCTTAGTTTGATTTAACCCACCAGTACACAGCTTAAATACATGTAATACCTTTCTAATTACATTAAAATTACATAATATTACACAGGCATAAGCTACTTAAAATAAAGTGTATCAAGAGTGTACTTAAGTGTACAAGTAGCTGTGCAACAGACTTGGTCTGTTACATATGTGTAACAGTAGCTGCCTATTACATCTACATGTAATTGCAGTGTCCAGTCACAGGCTGTTTCATAACTTGAGTGCATGGTAGTACATTTCACTGTACATTCTACGGCTACTACTAAGTACTTAATTATGTAATTACTCTGTATTATGACACCTTAAAATATAGACACAATGAACTATTTCTTTAAAGTCAACAGTTAGTCTTAAAAAGTGCAAGCTCATCCTGTTAGTTAGTCTTATAATTGTATTTTTTACTGTCTGTATGTCTCAGCTGGACAGATTGTGGGATAAGCACAAAGACTCATATCGCCGTATGCTGGAACAGCTCTTGCTGGCTGAGAAAAGCCACCGGTGCACTGTCTATGAGCTGGATACTGAGAAACGCAAACACGTGGACTACATGAACAAGAGCGATGACTTCACCAACCTCCTGGAGCAGGAACGAGAGAGGTGAGAGAGGAGAGAAATGGTACATTTAAACAGTACATTTTAATACATTTTTCAAGTATCTGTACTTTATAGGAGCATTTTTATTTTGAGAAACTTTTACTTTTTCTTCATTACATTCAAAAGCTTAATATTGTTCTTTTTACTCAGCTACATTTATTAAAAAAACATGTCGTTCCTCATTATTTTGAAATAGAGAAATCGTCATGGTCCGAGACACAATAGCAGTGTTCGATTCCTGTTAAATGAACCTGTTAAATTAGTTCACAAATTGCACTGAACAGTTCATTTGTGAATTGGGCCGATCAGATCACAGCTGTTCTTGAGTCAAAAACTCGCTGACTCAAATTATCCTGTCAGAGCGACTCTCCAGTTAACAATTCATGGAATTCACAAATCTGACTCAAAATGAGCAAAGAACAGAAGATCCTCAGAGCTTTAGTGTGTGCGTGACCATCCGATGGCACAAAAAGTAACCCATCTAACACACAACATACCAGTTATGTAATTTATTGGTAATTTTGGACATTTCATGACTTACTAATTGACTAGGATATGGCATGCTCGTTATTTCATTACCATCAAATTACCACCTCACAACATCATCAGTACAAACACTTTGCCCAGTTGCTTACTTTTTTCGTAAAGACTTATTGACTTTTTTTCTGTTACATGCCATGTACAGTAAAATTCTGACTTTTTATATTAAAATATATACAATATTAATAGACATTTAATTTTTTACTTCCCATGATTGTGTACTAATGAGCACTCAATTTTATTATTTTGACGAATAATAATTTGTTGTTATTTTGTAATTGTTTGTTTAATTATTTCTTCTAAATGATAAAAAAGAAGTGCTTGCATAAGATGATGCAAGCACAACTGAGGCTGATTATACACGAGGCAACTTTTTGAGCAGTGTTGCCAGGCATTTTCTTTTGAGCAGTGTTGCTTGGGCACTTGCCCATTGAGAATGGGTAACCTATCTGGATGGAAACTTTGCCCCGTGTATCATCAGCCTAAGTCAATTCATTAAATCAGTCATACTTAATATTTATTTTTCACTAGGTTAAAGCGGTTGTTGAAACAAGAAAAAGCATACCAAATAAGGAAGGAAAAAGAATTTTCTAAACGTATGCAAAGAACATCTGGAGAGCTGGTTAAGCTGAAGTCCTTTGCACTCATGATGGTTGATGAGCGAGAACTTCACTTGGAGAAAATCGACAAACAGAGCCACAAAACACAAGATCTTCTTCAAAAACTCGAGGAAAAGGAGAAGAAACTACATGAGGCAGAGAGAAAAGCAAAAGAAGATAACCAGAAAATCCTGGATCTTGAGGTTGAGCTGGAGCTAAGAACTTCTAAGTTTGCAAAAGAGCAAGAGGAGATGGCTGCAAAACTGTCCAGCCAAGAATCTCAACATCAGCGGCTGTCTCAAAAACAGATGGAATTGTTACACAAACTCAAGGAGCTTGAAGAGACCAATGAAGCTCTTCAGAAATCAGCAGAGGAGCTCCAGGCGTTAAGGGACAAGATCAGAAAGGGCGAATGTGGCAACTCAAATTTGATGGCAGAACTTGAGACTTTGCGCAAAAGAATTCTGGAAATGGAGGGTAAAGATGAAGAGATCACCAAAACTGAGAACAAATGCAATGAGTTGAAGAAGATGCTTCTGGCTGAGGAGGCTCAGAATAAGGACCTGAGGCTAGAGGTGGAAAAACTGCAACAGAGAATGACACAGTTAGAGACATCAGAGTGGACCTTCAATATGGGCAGGACAGAATGTGCCCAGTTGCAGGCATCTTTGGAAAAAGAGAAAAACTTGACTAAAGACCTAACAGACGAACTTGTGAGCATTAAAATCCGTATGAAGGAGCTTGAATCGTCTGAGCTGAAACTGGAAAAGGATGAATTAGATTTAAAAGAGGATCTTTTGAAACTCAAATCAGTTACTGTTATAATGGTTAATGAGCACAAGAACATGGCAGACAGAATTAGGTCTGAGGAAAAGAAGAGAGATGAACTGAACAAACTCTATAAGGCAGAGCAGGAGAAAGTCATGGAGGTTACTGAAAGGTTAATAGAAGAAAGCAAGAAGCGTCTGAAACTAAAGTCAGAGATGGAGTTGAAGATAGCTGCTCTTGTAAAGGAGAGAGATGAAATGAAGCAAAAGCTTACTAAAGCAGAAGAAGAATGCAAAGATCTGAGCTCCAAGCATGGTATAATGAAGCACAGTACCATGAACAAAGATGAAAGGGAATCTTTTCAAAAGGTTATGGACCTGCAGAGTGTCTCAAATGCACAAGATGAGAATAAAGTTAAGGAGTTGACTTTGGAGACTGAAAGACTGAAGAACCGTCTTCAACAGCTCGAAGCCAATGAGCGAGACCTGATCAAACCAGAGTATGATTTGTTAGCAACTGAGAAAGAAAGGGCACCTTTTCTCTCACAGCAGGTACAAGAAATAAGTCAAACTGAGTTGAGTAAGGTAATTGAGCAAGGTGAGGTTGGCGCTCAGGAAGCTGAACTTAGACATTGGTTCATGATGGAGGAGGCCAAATCCAGAGACCTTCAAGCAGATGTGCAGGCCCTTAAGGAGAAGATTCACGAGCTCATGAACAAAGAAGACGAGCTTTCCCAGCTACAGGTGGATTATTCTGTTCTGCAACAGAGGTTTCTGGAGGAGGAAGACAAGAAAAAGAGCATAAGCACTGAAGTTCTAAACCTTACCAAAGAACTTGAGGTCACCAAGCGCTACAGCCGCACTTTACGGCCCAGCACCAAAGGAAGCAGAATGGTGGATGTTCCAGTGACGTCGACTGGAGTACAAACCGATTCAGTCGAAAATAGGACAGCTGACAGTGACACACCTGCTGCATTCATTAAGAAGTCCGTCCAAGAGGAGAATCGGATCATGAGTAGTCTTCAACAGAGGAGCTTAAAGAAGCCAGCGCAGAGACCGACGGTACGTGAACTTTATCCTCCAACAGTCAGTGACTATACTGTGAAGAAGTCCTGGATTCCTTGGATGAGGAAGAAAGACAGCAGTGCTTCTGAAGTATCTTTGGATAACAGTGGGGAGAGGGCACCTTCTGAAGTCAGCATGCCCCAAAAGTATGACCATCCATTGCACGCTCAGGTGATCCCAGATATTCAGAACAACGAGGCAACCTTACAGGATTGCACTGGCCTTACTGAGGACTTGACCAAACAAGCTTCTGCCAAACTATCACAAGAAAGTCAGAGCTCCCAGACGACCATCCTTCCTACAAATGAACAAACCAAAGAGCCAAAGAATCCAGTTAGATTACCAATGACCTTTGCCTCCATCTCCAGAGTAAAGAGTGCAGAGATCATGAGGTCTCCCTCTATGGACAAATCTTTATCTCCTGTTTCCACTGCATCCATCAGCAGCTCCCAAGAGTCTGTGGACATGATAACAGGTAGAGCTGTATTTAAGGAGACTCCTGAAAAACGAATGGTGCCCACACCTATCAAGAAGTCAAATGCTAATGTCGTTACCACAGAAGACAGTAAGATTCACATTCACTTAGGATCACAGTTCAAGAAGACCACTGATCATGGCTTAGTCATCATGGTCAAATCTATTCCTGTATCATCTGAGTGTAATGAAGTTTCTACTGGAACTGTGCTACGCTCACCGCACAGTGTGACTGCCAGCAAATCAACATCTAGCAAAGCGATGAGCAGCATCACCGTCACGCAGGTCACTAAAGCACCAGCCAGACCCACACTCTCAGTGGTAAGTGTCTCATTTAAACCATGCATGCAGGAATATGATTAAACAAGAATTAACTCCTGTTCCTTTCCTCTCTGTTACTCAACAGCAGCCCATCACTGATGTCCCATCAACACGATCAGGGTTTAGTCGTATTCCAATGTCTCGGGGGATGAAAACTGGAAAAGCCATGCTTGGAGCTTTGGGACTCACCACAGGAGTTAAAACGGAAACAAATCCAGAGAACCAAGCCATGCACCACTAACCTGAAAAAAACATTAAATTTGCATTTAAGTCTAGTTCCATGTTTCTGTGGCTCAGTGGTAGAGCATTGCGTTAACAGCCCAAAAGGTCATGGGTTCAATTCCCAGGAAACACACATACTGATAAAAAAAGTTAGTTTCCCTAGTTAGTTCTTGGGAACTAACTAGGGAAAGAGAATTGGGATTTGGCAACATTGCCTTTACTCCAGGACAAATGCTGCAGTAATAATAACGCATTTTTGTTGGGCATACTGTAAGTGAGCATCACCCTGATTTAACTTCCTACAACTCTTTCTTTTTTTAAAAATCATTTTTTCCCTAAAACTTTGAGTTAGAATAGTTTGCAAGAGCACAATTATAAATGTAGTGAGGCTGTGAAAGTGACTATAGTGAGTAGATTAGAGTAGAGTTTACCTGTTCGGCGTGGTGATATTTAAAATCCGACAAGTTCAAAAAACCTCTTAAGTACCATTTAGACACTTGTTAGCAACTGTCTTTTTCAAGACAAGTAAAAATGTGACAATATGTTGAATTAACCACAGATCTAAAACACAATCAGCCATTCAGTGTTCAAAACTGAGTGCCCACGAGCAGAGATGGCAGCATGGAGGTCATGTAACAGATCCCTTCAGGATTTATAGACTTATTTGGTTGCAACAGATGAATTTAAAGAATATTTATCCAGTAAAAAACTGCATATCAAATTAAATAAAAAGGTTTGTATCAAATGAAAACTTTTATTTACAAAGGATATCTGCTGAATTATGTATTTTAATAGTGTTGTTTATGATTTTTAATGGTGTATAATTTTAGCATTTTCTGGATTGTACATATCAGACCAAGCATTTTCTGTGTGTATCTATTGACTATTGTTGTGAAATGAAATGCATTAATAAGAGCCTCACCAATGATGGAAGACATTTTTATTACTGTTTATAACTAAAAAATGTTTTGCTTTCAGAAACGTCGAAATGTCCTTCATTCCACTTACTACACACACACACACACACACACACACACACACACAATTACAATATGAAAAAAAATTATATATATATAATAGAGGGATCATATAAAATGCATGTTATTGTTTATTTAGTACTGACCTGAATAAGATATTTCGGTAACACTTTATTTTAAGGTGTCATAATACAGAGTAATTACCTAATTAAGTACTTAGTAGTAGCCATTGTACTTACATGAAACAAAAGTTACTTACCATGTAACTAAGTTATGAAACAGCCTGTAATTACAGTTTGTAATTATGTAGATGTAATAGGCAGCTACTGTTACACATATGTAACAGACCGAGTCTGTTACACAGCCACTTGTACATTTAAGTACATTCTTGATACACTTTATTTTAAGTAGCTTATGCCTGTGTAATATTATGTAATTTTAATGTAATTAGAAATGTATTACATGTATTTAAGCTGTGTACTGGTGGGTTAAATCAAACTAAGGTGCAGCTGGATAAGGTGTACAGTATAGATACACATGAAGTACACTTAAGTACAATCCTGATACACTTTGGCCCGGTTTCACAGACAGGGATTAGACTAAAACAGGATTAGACCATAGTTCATACATTTATAAACATGCCTTAGAAAAGAACATTACTGGTGTCTATCTTGAGACAAAACAGAAGCACTGATATGTTTTAAGATCAGTCAGTGCAAGTTTCTTTTACTTGAAACAGCTCAGATTTACAGTATAGTCTGGGACTAGGCTTAAGCCTTGTCTGTGAAACCAGGGGTTTATTTTAAGTAGTTTACATTTATAATTACGTTGTATAAAGTCTGCAACACATATGTAACAATTTTTTGGTTACATAAGTAGCTGTTACATATGTGTAACAGTAGCTGTCTATTACATCTACATAATTACAAACTGTAAGTACAGGCTGTTCCATAACTTAGTCACATGGTAAGTACATTTTGTCTCATGTAAGTACAATGGCTACTACTAAGTGCTTAACTAGGTAATTACTCTGTATTATGGACACCTTAAAATAAAGTGTTACCGATATTTCACATAAAATATGTTTACATATAGTCCACAAGAGAAAATAATAGTTGAATTTATAAAAATGACCCGGTTCAAAAGTTTACATCCCCTTGATTCTTAATACTGTGTTGTTACCTGAATGATCCACAGCTTTGTTTTTTGTTAAGTGATAGTTGTTCACGAGTCTCTTGTTTGTAGAGAATGGAGATGTGTACATTTTTCTTATTTTGCCTAAATATCATTTATTTTTTTTCTTTTTCATTTAGTACTGCCCTTTAGAGGCTACAGAAGATACTTACATATTTCCCAGAAGACAAAATAAGTTCAATTTACGCTGATCTTCAAATTCAAAAAAGTTTTCACCCCCTTAATGCATTGTTTCCTTCTGGAGAATCATTGAGCGTTTGAAACTTCTAATAGTTGCATATGAGGCTCTCAGTTGTCCTCAGTGTGAAAAGATGGATCTCAAAACCATACAGTCATTGTTGGAGAGGGTTCGAATAATCAAAAATGCTGAAAATGCTGTGGGACCTGAAGGATTTTTCTGAAGAACGCTGGGCAGTTTTAACGGTTTAGGACAAACAAGGGACTCCTGCACAACTATAACTAAAAAAAACAAAACAAACAAACCAAAAAACAAAAAAAACAACAACAACAACAAAAAAAACAGCTGTGGATCATTCAGTTCATTTAATTACACATTTAAGGTAATATCAGACTACTTTTAGATTACTTTTGACCTAACTTTATCACATTGATTTAAATATGATAATCTTGTATCATATTGATATAAAATGCAAAGAGAATATATTGTATTTGTTGTTATTAAGAATGAATTGAAATTCATGAAGTGAATTAACATTCCATTACGTCAAGGTTTCCCAAACTGGGTTCATGGAGGATCTGCAGGGCGATCTTGAGTTTAATGAAAAGCTAATAATTAAGTCATGAAAATATAAAAGTAAAACAAATCATGCACTTAAAAAGATGAAATATTTACTGTGTTACTAAAATATGAACTTATTACCTTCAAATCTCAGCCTCCCAAAGACATAGTAACACATGCTTAAATAACCCCCTGATGCAACATTGAGAGAACTTTTTAAAACTGAAATGATTTTTTGTGAATTCGGTGATCAAATGCTATGTGCCCTCTCAATTTTCTGAGTAATCATACAGCGCAGTAGGCTATTTTAGAAAGTAAAATTTAAAAGATGAAAAAGAAGAATTATGGAGAATCAATACATTACGAATGATTTATTGCAATTGTGTGAATAATATGTAATCGTGTAATCAATGAAAAAAATACAAATGTTGTAAAATGTAATATAATCTAGTCACATAAGATACTAATTAATTTTTGGATGTAATCCAGATTACACGTAGGCCTAATCAGTTACTACCCAGCACTCTGATTTAAGACATTGTCTCTGGACAAGACCACTATTACTGTATTTCAGTACGAGATTGTTTCTACACTGCTGAAATAACACGTCGGGGGACTTTTAGATGCTACAGTAGATTTTACATTGTTAGAACAGAAAAACAAGGGTAAGGAGTGTAATTAATATAATGTGCAGAAATATATTAATGAGTACTGCAGCTATGTTCAGATCTACACAGATGCATCAAAGAGTTTAGACAATAAGATAGGAGTAGCGTTTACTGTTCCAGAATTTCATTTATCAGCAAGGAAAAGGACCAGTGATGAGTTATCTGTTTATACAGGAGAAATGATTGCACTATTATTAGCAATACAGTGGATAGAAGAGATAAGACCTTTGAAATCAGTTATTTGTTCAGATTCATGTGCATCATTGGCTAGTTTACTATACAGTCACTCGGAAAGTAGACCAGACATTTTAATGGAAATAATGCAAACATTATACAGAATTCAAATGATGGGTATTACAGTGGTATTTTTATGGGTGCCTGCACATATTGGTATCCAAGGAAATGAAACTGCAGATAAAGAAGCAAAAGAAGCAGTTAAAAACAACGACATTAACTTAATTGTTAATCTAAGTAAGAGTGAAATCAAGAGTATTATTAAGAAAAGACTGAAGGAAAGGTGGCAAAAACAATGGGATAATGAGAAAAAAGGTCGATGGTTTTACAGAATTCAAAGGAAAGTGGGAGAGATGAGAAGTGCAGGGAAAAACAGGAGAGATGAAATAGTAACATCAAGGATGAGATTTGGACACAAGATTAAATAGTACACTTTATAAAATGGGTAAACATGATACGGGAAGGTGTGAATTTTGTGGGCAAGAGGAATCAGTGGAACATGTTATTTTGTACTGTCAGAAATACGAAACTGAAAGAAGGATTCTAATGCA
>JAFVLL020031234.1:0-29773 GCA_021397915.2 Tor tambroides
CTCAGCTGGGCCCGATCAGCCCGCGGTGATTGCGGGCAGGTGAACCTCCTCCGTTGCCAGGGCGACGCTGATAGGTGCCCGAGACACATCTCACAATTTATTTAAAATATATTTATTTATAATAAATATATTTAATAAATATATTTATTTTTAGATGTGTGTGTAAATCATTTATAATAAACACAGGAATATTCACCCTTGAACCACAAACAGTGATCAAGGGATTCAAAACAAGGGGTAAATCTGCTGAGGTTCATCTCAAGCAACCCAAATTGTTATTGGCACTTTTAACACAGTTAGCCAAATGCTAATTATTTTTACTAATAAAATAAAACATTGCTATGGTTGCCATCTCAGGAGAATGATTTATAGTCTTGGGTGTCCGTTGATTGCCCTAACTTGAGGTAACTTTTGTGGTTAATGAAATGTTTGAAAATCCATGATTGTAGGCCTCTATATTACTTCTAAGAGACCCTTTTTTGAAATAAACACACCCTGGGCTCAAACACTGGCATGAGCTTGAGGCAGCATTTAAAACATCTTCGAATTTTTGCAGTTTTGTTTGGTGCCAGTAGTGTCACAGAAACCAAACACTTCCAGTCATCCAGACATTTTGTGATTTTGTGTTTTTTCCTTGTTGAATGTGATTCTGCACATTCAGCTGTATTATTTCATGAAAGTGGCAGCAAGATCATAAGGTCAAAAACAGTGGAAAGCTTTAGCCCTGACCGCTGCACTACCAAAGGTCAAACTCCATTTCAGGGGCAGTGCAGTGCAATTTAGAGTTGAGGAAAGTGTAACTGGGACTATCTCTGACACCGTCTGTCATACACACACATATGCAAATATACACCCACACCCACAAGGTATTTCCTGTCATAGAAATGACAGCTTTGGCACTGCTTTGCTTTCAATTTGGCTATATCAGCAAAACATTTTACTCAGTATGACCTATTATAGACACTGGGCCGGGGGTGTGTGTGTGATTTTTGACAGAATTACTGTCTGAAACTTCCTCTCACTCTCTTTTTCTTCATCTCCTGATTTTGAAGTTTTGAATAAACTGGCACTGTGACACTATCCCTTGACATTTCTCACAGATTTTGTTCATCTTGAACAGGAAGTACCTGATTATCATGCCTACAGCCAGGTATCCTTCTCTCCGACAAAGCCTGCTTTTTCTGTCACCATTTCTAATCAGAAAGGACAAAAAAAATTAACCCAAGGTAATAAGAGCCTTTACCCATTACTACAAATATGCAGGGTATTTGTTGTTGTAAAATCTAGCAAAAATCTAGTTGATAACACATGCCAGTTTCTTTAAAATATGCTCTTTGTATTCATGTTGGTTTTCTTAATGCTTGGCAGACGAAGGTGGATCTAATCCGTTTAACTTTATCATACAAAACAAAGAAAACAAACCAACACAAGAACATGCAAAGTAAACTGAAACTGACACTCAACATTGCAGGTTTCGTATGATTTTTAAAACTTTTATGCCATTTTCAAAAAAAAAAGTTTATTGATTGATGCAGTACGACCATCAAGTCATATTTCCTTGCACCTTGAATATAAGTGATTATACACATCTTATTCATTATATTAAAAATCATATTAATAAAAGTCATTTTAAATTTACTAATTTAAATCATGAATTATTAATTCATAAATATCATTAATTTGGGGTTGAGTAGCATGACATGACATTTAATAACCTGAAGTAACCCTGCCTTGTCATAAACGTCACATTATTTGATATGTCATGAGGGTCTGCAGGGTCCTTCTCTCTATGACACCATTTCTCATTTTGTTTTTCTGCATGTTCATTACACAACATGATTTTTGTTAGTCATGCCACATTTCAAAAATAAATCCAGATTTGTTCAAATGTTTAAATTTAGCTTAGAAATAATATTAATTACACCTAAGGTTTTCTTCAAGAATTTCATTCTTTTCATTTTTTTTTTTTTTCTGACAGTTAAATCAAAACATGAACTTCATAGAAGAGGTGTATTCTATATGAATTGCATTTTTAAAGTATTTCTGAATAAATTAATAGACAGGACAAAAAGTGAGCTGAAACAACAACAAAAAAAATGACCCAGATTCATGAACTGCATAATACATTATACACATTTTTACTTTTACCAAGTTGATGTCAATGCACTGTTCCTTACAGTACTCTATAACTACATCCTTCTAGTGGTTAAACGCGGCTGAGCTGTAGATTACGGAGCTCCTTCACAGAATCCAGTGGGTAGGGGATTACGAGAGCTGATCAAAGTAATGCTTTCAAATCGAATCCAAAGCACACGATTAAAGGTTATTACACATTCCCCTTCCCTCATCCACAAAATACCAGTTCTGCTGTGGATGTTTTTGCAAAAAAAAAAATTTTTTCTTTTGGTCCCTTGCACTCTCAATTTATTAGATTATTTCAGTGTTATGGAAAACCATGTGTTCCATCTTTATCTCCTCATTAAAAACAGAACAACAACAGAAATACAGATCATACATACATATGCCCCTGTTGCCCCAGTGTCATTTCACAATAACGCTGCTCTCTTCCCGCCTCATTGGCTCGCCGCTGGAAATCTGTGTTAATTTGTTGTCTCCTCTCGCCCACTGGGGACGGATGGAATGTGGCAAATGTAAATGCACTGTTGTGGAGTTGAGCTGAGTCAAATGTCAAGCTCAGCTGCACTGCCACATGCTCTGTGAGTTTGCAGCATCTGTGCACATGGCACTCTGTGGATAATGTGATTATTCTAGCAACAGTGAGCACTGTGGGAGATAGAGAAACAGAAGTCACACAAAACCATGCACAATTTTAGACTGAAGAGGATAAAACACTGTGGGAAAGATGGGTTTATAGACTGAAGCAAGAAAGTAACTACTTAAAAAATGTATTCAGACAATATTCACAGAAGTATTAAGTTCAAGTGCTGATTTAATTTGCAAACCTATGTAATCCTATAAAAAGTAACTGCAACTTTTTCTCTCTGAAGAACCTTTTTTGGACACAATTCTGAGATTATAAAAAGTCAGAACTGTAAGATATAAACTTGCAATTCTGAGGGAAAAAAAATCTAAAATTTTTACCACCACTCTCTCAGCCATTGTGTTAGAAATGTGAACTAGTTTTCGGTAATTTTAATGCCAAGACAATATAACACAAAGTATTAGTGCTATAAATGTATATTAAATTTAAAAAATGAAAATACAATAAACTTTGGTAGATTTACAATGTTTATAACTGTGGAAACGTATAATCACAGCCTGTGAAAAGGGTCCACTGGGATTCTTCAGAGAAAAGGCATGCTGGTAGGTGCTACACACAGTCAGGAACAGACATTCCCATAATTTACTCTTATTAGTGCTTTCATTTTCGCAATAAATAAGATCCTATATAATGCCCAGTTATTATTTATCCATATTCCATTTATATCCAACCTCATAAAATGTGCCTCCATTAGTCAGATGGAAATATAACTGCATCTACCCTACGTTTCCTGCATTATATACAAATCTGGAGTAAATAAATATTCCAATGTCAAATATTGCAATTATTATTTGTGTGTCTGTCTGTCTCATTATTGTTACACTTCTTGGCCTATATACCAGGTAAAGATTTTTAGAAATATTGGCTCTATATTCTCACCAATCCACAGTGCAACACGGGTTTCTCTTGCATTCCAACCATCTTTGTAAGTGCCAACACAAGCCCACAATCTTTGAAGTGGTTTGAGAAAAATGGATTGCTGTCCATTTCCACTACTTCCTGACACATTTAAGCTTTTTCGCCATTGGACACTAATCCGATCAGCATTAAGTGTCCGGGTAATTTCATGAGAAACAGCTCAAATCTTCTGACTCCAGTGACCCATAACAATTTTCTTTGCCTTCTTCTATCCTAAAGGGTTTATCTCTTGATTGATTGACCAATTCAGGCTACCATATCTGATGCCCCACATCTGAAGATCTCAAAGCAGACAGAAAACTGATCCTTAAACTTCATCTTGAAACTGATCTAGCGACACAGTGCACCTCCATCCAGCCCCCCCACTTGTGGCACTACAGTGTGTGCAGAATTATTAGGCAAGTTGATATTCTGGTCATAATTTTTTCCAAGAACATTTTACCAATTCCAAACCACATCAGTCTTAATAACTACTATTGACTTTGTATTTAATCATTTATAAGTGATATATAATTGTCCATGAAGGCTGGAAGTCAAAAACTTCTTATATTCAGGTGTGCCGAATTATTAGGCAGGTTTTCTTTTACAGATAAAATGAGCCAAAAAAAAGAGATTTAACTCAGACTGAAAGTCAAAAATTGTTAAATGCCCATGAGGAGGATGCAATACTAATGCAATAATAGAATTTGCAAAGCTAGGGCATGACCACTGGGCAGCGAAATGCTCATTGGATCAGCAGAGTCAGAAAAAAACAGGTGGAGAAGAAACATACATGTTAACTGCAAAAGAATTAAGAATTAAGGTGAAGAATTAGGTGAGAAACCATCAGAACCATTAAGTCTCCAGAACCTTAAAAACACATTTTCAGAAACTGTAACCTTCCTGAGTCTCCACAAGTGCAATGTCAGGTTCTCAGGGACTTTGCTTGGGTAAAATATCCTAAAAATGACTCCTCACTTAATAAGAATAACATGCCGAAGTGCTGTGAAATACATTAAGACTGATTTTTCATAGGGCTTTATGGACAGATAAGTGTTTGAGTGACTCTTGAAAAACTAGCATCACATCCTGACTGTACCACTGAAGAATTTATCTTCCAGAATCTGCCAGTAAGTTTTAGGAGCTCATTTTTAGTCCATCTCCTATCCTGAAAAGTATGTCTTGCAGAGATTGACTAAAATGAGCTCCTAGTGAACTTACTGGCAGATTTGGAAGATAAATTCTTCAAACAGTGGCACAAGAGGATGTGATGCTGGTCCTTCAAGAGTCACTCACAACTTATCTGTCCATAAAGCCTATACAAAATCAGTCTCATGTATTTTCACAACACTTCATCATGTGTTATTCTTATTAAGTGAGGGCCATTTTAAAGAATTTTTTGCCCAAGCAAAGTCTCTGAGAACCTGACACATTGCACTTCTGAAACTCCAGGAAGGTCTGCAGTTCTGGAAAATGATGGCACTGGAGACTAAATGGTTCTTGATGGTTTCTCACCTAATTCTTCACATTAATTCTTAATTCTTTTGCAGTTAACGTGTCTTTTCTTCTCCACCAGTTTTTTCTGACCGTGCTGACCCAATGAGCATTTCGCTGCCCAATGGTCATGCCTTAACTTTGCTAATTTTATTATTGCATTAGTATTGCATCCTTCTCATGGGCATTTAATATTTTTTTTTGCTTTTATTCTTGAGTTCAATCTCTTTTTTGGCTATTTTATCTGTAAAAGAAAACTCGCTCAATAATTCTCCACACCTGAAATAAGGAGTTTTGACTTTCAGCCTTCATGGACAATTATATATCACTTATAAATGATTAAATACAAAATCAATAGTAGTTATTAAGATTGATGTGGTTTGGAATTGGTAAAATGTTCTAGGAAAAAAAATATGACCAGAATATCAACTTGCCTAATAATTCTGCACACACTGTAGTTGTTTGTGTCAGCATGTTCTGATGATTCATGGCTTTGTCCATCCATCCATCCATCTATCCAGTCTGTCTGTCTTTGTCTATAGAGAAAGAGAGATTTTTACAGTACAGTATACATTAATAAAATCTACTCCATATGCTGTCCCATATGCTTTTTCCCTCATATTAAAACAGTTAAAATCTTTTAAGTCTAGTTAAAATGTTTACATACAGAAATCCTGACTGATAGTGTGTAGTATAAATGAGAAAAGAAAAAAACACTATCTGTACACACAAACACACTTCAGAAGAGTATAGACTGTTTAGCCAGTGTAATGAGTTTGAACATTCACTCATAGGACAGAGCCAATTAAGAAGAGATTTAGCCCCCTTGAACAAACCTTGTTAGTCTCATGAGCTGATTTTTATTCATGAGAGGCACTCTTAAACACAAATTCATCTGATCAAGATTTAATTTGATTCAAAAGCTGTTACAGGGTACTGCATTATGTTAAGCATATCAATTAAAACTCACTTGCTCTTCATTTCAAACACTTTAATAAAGCTTCAAAGCATTTTGATTCAATTAAACTTTTTTTTAAACTATGGTGTATATATTATTGATATATTGATGATGAGAAAAAGAGCTTAAAGAAGAATGTTTAAAAGACAGAGGCATTTTTTCATCTCTCTTTCTCATTAGTTTTGAAGTATAATCGCTTTAGGTTTTATATTAGTGCTGAATATGAGAGCTTCCCTCTGCACTTATTATTCCTTATTCACTGATATGCCTGCATGTGTGTTTCATATCCGTTTCACTGCACTGCAAATAATATTTTTTTGTACTTGGCGAGTGTCAACATTTGCCCTCTAGAAAATCAAAAGTGCTGAACAAGAAAGGAGGGAGAGAGAAAAGGAGATGTAATCAAGAATCTTTATGACCTTTTTAGCATTTTAATTTAGATTGGAGTTAGATTATTTTAGTATATTAATAATAACTTACTGATTTAAAAGATTTTACAGTAAGTCATCCTGTGGCCCCATTGGAAGTTTGCTGAGACCCCTGGTTGAGAACAACTGCTTTAAGGCCCCAATATACTTCAAGCAAAATCAATAAACTAACTGGTGTGACATCATTTCAAACAAAATCAGGTCATACAAAGTTCATTTGGAGTTGCTGGAAGAGTTTGCTCCAGCTGGTAAACACCTTTGAACTAAGTAACAGGCTATATGTAACAGGTAGGTGTTCACTGGGTGCCTTCTTTTACTATGAAATCTTCTCCCGTTTATTTTGTGAGTGAAAACAGTGAGTGAAAGTTATTTTGAACTTTTTTTTTACCCCTAATCACAGAACGAAAAAAAAAAACTACGTCATGAATATATCTGGGGCTTTACAGGCAGGTTGAAGTAAAATGTCATAAAAGTCAAGCTAGAAAATGTTCAGAAAGTTGAACTAAACATGAACATAGAAACGGTTCTATTCATAATGTAAAGGCTTGACAGATAATCAAACTTCTACTGAATGACATCTTTACTGTGAGGTCATGAGTTTGTTTCTTTCTTTACTCATTTTTGCAAGCCAGAAGATGACCTTTGCCCTGTTGCAAGATGCAACATTAGAAAAATACCTAAGATGCCAACTAGGCTTTTCTTTATACTACACCAAGAATTGCTTCTGAGTCACAGCAATCCAGCAACTTTTTTTTTTTTTTTTTTGGAAGTAGTACAGTTAGGTCCATATATATTTGGACGCAAGTATAATTTTCAGAATTTTCTAATGTAATTAGTCAAAAAAATATATAATCATAAATTAAATGGTCATTTTAATATTTTATTGAGAATTGTTTGCAGGCAATGACTGCCTGAAGTCTGGAATCCATGGACATCAGCAAATACTGGGTTTCCTTCTTTGTAATGCTTTGCCAAGCTTTTGTGGCAGCTGTCTTCAGTTGTTTGTTTATGGGTCCTTCTGCCTTTAGTTTTGTCTTCAGCAAGTGAAATGCATTATCAATCAGGTTATTTAACTTCAAAAACTCCTGGGTTGCATTTGTAGTATGTTTTGGGTCATTGTCCATCAGTACTGTGAAGCACCATCCAATCAACTTTTCTGTGTTTGGCTGAATCTGGGATGACAGTATATCCCATTATACTTCAGAATTCATCCAGCTGCTTCTGTCTTCTGTCACACCATCAATAAACACAAGTGACCCAGTGCCACTGGAAGCCATGCATGTCCATGCCATCACACCGCCTCAGCGTGTTTTACAGATGATGTTGCATGCTTTAGATCATAAACTGTATCAAGCCTTCTCCATACTTTTTTCTTTTCATCATTCTGGTTGATCTTAGTTTCATCTGTCCAAAGAATGCTTTTCAGAAGTGGTCTGGATTTTTTTGTCCAAGTCTAATCTGGCCTTTTTATTCTTGAGGCTTCTAAATGGTTTGCACCTTGGTGAACCCTCTGTATTTGCTCTCATGAAATCTTCTCTTGATTGTAGACTTTGACAATGACACACCTACTTCCTGGAGAGTGTTCTTAACTTGGCTGGATGTTGTGAAGGGGTTTTCTTTACCATGGAGAGGATCCTGCAATCAACCAATCATTTTAATGTTACTAAGCTCACCAGTGCATCCTTTCTTTAATCAGAATGTACCAAACTGCTGATTTTTATTTTCCCAGTAATGGAAATGTTGACTGTATAGTATCAAGGCCGGATTTGGCTGTAAGAAAAATCTATAGTAGTATGATGATGTTGAAGAAGTAAGAAAAAAAAAAGGTCATTTGTATACATTTGATTAGAAATCACTTTCATTATTTAAAAAAAAAAGTATTCTGAATGAATATTGATCTTTCGGGATTTCTCTGGGATTTCTCTCACAAAACTGTTGTACCAAAAGTAAAGAATATTTGAGGTTGTTTGTTATTAACATCGCTTGGTTTCGATTTGTGTCTTCAACTGAATCACAGTTTACCTGAGGTAACACTCAAGAGTAGCATTACAAAATCCAATAGGATTCATCTGGTATGGGATATTCTGGTACAGGCTAGTCATCACAGACCAATGCAGCATTATATAATTGAATATGAATCAGCCTCCCTAAGTCTCCTTGACTGACACATGAGGTCAGTGTGAAGCCCTTAGGTGGGGTTAGATTTAATTAGCATCTCTCTCTCATCCTCTGGAGTCAGAGCACTCATACTCACTCATTCAAAGCACTGACCAGCCTTTTTGTTTCCTGGACTGCAAACCATCTTGGAGTCAGCATCTGCCCGAAGAGACAGGCCTGTGTTCTTATTTCAATTCAGCTCAAACCAGCAACTGCCACCAAATCATGGAGTACATCTTACATCCTCCTTGATATATGGATGCAGAATGTGCATTCAGTTACAAATGTGAAATAGAATTTTTATTCTAACAATAATAAAAGATTCTGCTTTTTCAAGAACTGTATTCCTTTGGTCCCTTGATCCTGATTCCCTTTTGATATCCCAATGAAGACTATTTTCTTCACTGGGATATCAAGGCAACTGTATCACTGTTAATATTTTTGACTTTGTGTATCCTAAAAAAATTTAATTAAATTTAATACAGAAATTTAATACATGCTCATCATAGAAGAGATGTGTTCAATTCACTGTTTGTAAATTTCATTTTTAATGTTCAATAGATAGGAGAACTCATGACCCAAATGCTCCCAGTAGCCCATGTTCATTTTCGAGTATTTCAGTGATGTCACTGCACAGTCTGTCTCTGTGTCTGTTTCATGGCTGTCTGATTTTGGGGGACAGATTGCATAACAAATACAAGCATGATGCACCATCCGGGTTTTTTAATCGAGGAGCTTTTTGTAATCTCAAAGGCTCAGTCGATTAAACTAAGTCATTCTTGCCTCCAGACTATACAAACTGGCCCTACACTTTACCCACCTACAGTAACACACATACACACACTGTATGCACATAGCCTTTTCTCACCCAGTAGGCTACCCGCTGCTGTCTCTTCATGGCTTCAGCCTCAAGGACAGAGAGGAATGTATGGCAAACAGAGAAAGATACTGAGAGTGGGGGAAGATTGGTTCAATCAAGCAAGATTCTTCAGAATCATGCACCAGAAAGGTCATTCTTCATTAAAACACAGCTGAGAGCTTGCGGTATAAAAGCAAAATGAGTTTTAGGTTTTAGATTAATACCATCCAAAAAGGGATTAGAACCTACATTATAAAAGCTCACGAGTTTAACGGTATTAACATAACAATAAGCACAATGTTAAACAGTTGTGTGTCTCACACTTACAATTACTAAAACATAGATTAATATGTTTTGCCAAAAACAGAGTAGACAGAAAAGAGCTAAATGGTTCTCAATCATTTCCACCGTAAATACACATTTTAACCTCTTTTCTCTAAATACGTTCAAACTTTCACCTTGTTTTACTTGAGATCCTGTAAATCCACGTAAAGGCATTCTGTGCCTTGCACAATAATCCAAATAAATGGGACTGAGAGATCATTCACGGTACAATGACTCCCTCTAGTGGCTACTCAAACATTATTATCATACAAACAAATCTACATTGTGAATAATTTTGAGAAAAATCCTTAAGGTTAAAAGAACCAGTAGGCTATACCTGAATGACTGGGTCTAGTGACGTTGAGTACAGCAAATAGAGAGGTTCCTGCCCACCAATTCAAATGGTATCTCAGCTAATTGATATGACTTTGTTGGCCTGTCCAAGACACCCTGAAGTATCTTCGTGTCAGTTAGAATTCCATGCAGTGAAGCTGATACCCTGCTCTGAGAGTTGGCAGAAGGGTCATTCACAGTGTTGAAAGTGGCAGAAATGAAGAATTGCTTACCCATTTTAAGATGTTAAGAGAAGGAATATCCACTTTTGCTAGCTTCCAGAAGATTGTCCAGAAAGGTAAGCTACAGTAGCATAGTCACAGAAACTGGTATGATTATTCAGAACACCTATCGGATAGTAAGAACAATTTATGTGTGAGATTTCAGAAGAAAAAAAAATACCTCCAGTACATTTAAAGGGCATATTCCAGGTTAGAGACACCAGTGAGTCAATGTATAGAAAAAATAATGTAGGAACTAGATTTTCGTTCAAATATACTTTAAAATACGCTATTAAGGCTTCTGGAGTCGTTTTTGTGAGAGAATTTTACTTCCGCATTTGAAAACCGCCAAAACCGGAAGTGACGTAACGAGAGGGAGAGCGGTCCATTTTAACCATAGGAAAACAATGGATTGCAATGACAGTTCGGACGCTGAGAACATTTGAAATGTTTATTTACACTCGTATGACGGACCACAGATACAATTATGAGCCTGCTATGCAGCCAAGAGAGCAGGGACAGGCCAGGATTAGACAGAACAACAGTCAGAGGAGACAAATTGAGTTGTGGTGCGAGGAGAACTGGGGTCCGTTCTTGGTATGTCGCTTATTACATCCGAGATCAAAAAACACATCCGAGATGATATGATCAGGTTCTTCGAACACACCTGTTGTTGATGATTAGTATGGCTGGATTGAGTTATCTGAGATCATTGCGCGTTCATGCGCTGGTTTAAGAGGGGATATGTATCGATGGTAGAAACACTGATCAGCAACGCTGTTATTGGTTGCCCACAATGGCCAAAGAGCGCACCCACTTTTTCTCAGCAGCAGAACAAGAACTCTTGATGGAGGGCTATGGCGAGTTCCAAAATTTAATAAAAATGGCAGGGAACACCGCAAAGGCTGCAAAACCCAGGAGAGAGGCGGTTGTCCTGCACCCCCACATCACACCCCATAGAGCCTGTGGTGACCTGCAGTATTCCTCTCTCAGAGACTCCATGAGGACTGATGCATATTCTGGGAGAAGCAAGCAGAAGTTTAGATCACATTCACTGCTGACCATGCTTTTCCACTTGGCCTCCATCACATCTGCATCTCCATTAGGAGTGGAAGCTGCAGTCCAGTAGAGGTGGTTAATAACAGCTGGCCTCCACTGCTTCAGATCTTCACACTCCCTCATTACTTGCAATGTCTCCCAAAGCTTTATAAACACACCACAATTAGCTGTGCAAACAATGTCACTAAGCTGTAACTAGACTTAATGGTTATAATATTAACAAACTGAGGTTAACTTACCAGCTATGCCTTCTCTTATGGTAACGTTTTTACTCTGGTTTTTAAAAATATAACGTTATTGCTAATGCTTACAAGCTAGCTGCGGTGCTTTACAACAGCTTATACACATCTCGTTGTGTCTCATTATTTAAATAATTATGTTCACTAATTTGGTAGTTAGCAAATGTTAAAAAACAAGACTTACGGTGCACAGCTGACATTTTCGTGGAGCAGCATCTGTGACGGACCCGTGAGCAAAAAAGCGGTTTTTGAGAACTGTCAAGGAAACGGTCAATTTTCTTCTAAATTTGTGCCCTCACGTCTTGTAAAACATTTTCAAATCCTCCATTAACAGTTCCTATGGTATTTTCATACAATGTTATGTATTCATTTGAACATTTTTTTAACCTGCAATATGCACTTTAACAGAGCAAACATAAATTGTCTCCCCACTAAAAGTCTTCATCAACAGAAGACAGCTTTTGAGCCTTCCAAATAAATGGCACTTTATGAGCATAATTAGCAACAATGTACATTGCATGTTAATAATACTAAATGGGTACATTAATGTATACAACGAACCTTCTTTAACACAGCATAAATATCATACATAGACATTTTACAGACAGTTCTCTGCAGGCTCAAGGTGAAAGTTCAAGCTAGTGAAGGCATGTGGATTAGTAAACTTTGGCTTCTCAATTCATCATACCACTGTAAGACTCCACCCACTGGCCCAAACAACGGAATCAGCGTCCTGGTTGAAGGTTTAATGCGTGCTCGGTCTTTTATTTGCGCTATTCGAATTTATCTGGATTTAGTTTCAATTCAGTTTAGCTCCGTGCTTAATCTGACTCCAATTTCAAGTGATCGTTAAATTTAGGCAATATTCTTAATTAAAAAATGATCACAAATATCGATTTTTGATAATTTAGATGTTGAACATTCTGGAAATCCCATACTTTCAATTATTCGTTCATTAGGGACCAGGTATCGCACAGGAATTCACTCGGCCAACTGTAAACGCACGGCACAGACTAATCAGTTCTGAACATACTCAGAGGGTGCAGAGTGGTTATAATACCTTTAAGTGAGCTGCGCCTGCAAACTCATAACAAAAAGTGTATTTTTTCCTATAACCACAAGAACTACACCTTGTTAAGCCAGTGACAGTCAGAGGTCCAAAGTCTCCCTCATGGCGGTCCCCACGGCTCATCCATGGGTGCTTTGGCTGTCCTGAACTCAGATTTGCAGAAATACCCCTACACAATAATCTACTTGAAAAATGATTTCAGAAGAGATCAGAATAAACCAAATATAACAATTTATTATTAGTCAGGTAAAGTTGTATCATGCCAATTACATAATGAAATTTATTAGAAGCCAATTCAGAATTAAATTCAGTTCCAGTTCAAACAAATACATACCATCAAATTCTCAAAGATGAATCTAAGAGTAAGATGTATACCTGACCTTTAGAAAATACATAGTACGGAGTGTAAATGCACACACCACACTACGGGCTTTCTGGCTACAGAATCGCAAAGTAGTGTTTTGTCACCTCCCTTATATACCCAGATAACACAGCTTCAGATCAGTTGTAAAAACATAAAAGACCTTTTGGTATTTTTGGTTTTAGTGCTCCAGGGTCGCATCTGGATGAAGATGGATAAACATTCCCGCAGACCCCTAAAGGGGGACACACCCCCTCCTCAGCAGAACACAATTCTACAAAAGTTTTCAATCTTTCTCATAATATATGTGACTACTGTGAAATTGAGACCAGTCTACCAATCGCACAGAGACCTTTAAAATGATACCAAACATGAAAGGGAAAAACAACATTCACAAGATTTAACACTTGTGGCACATGTATTATTTGAGTGTAACCTCTTGGGGGGAAAAGGGAGAGACAGAGATGGCAGGGGGAAGAAGGAGGTCGTAAATGAGCAAGGAGATCGGTGCTGTTTGTTGTCTTTGGAGATCTCTTCTCCAGATTCGTTTTATGGCTTTATTGCATGGCATCTGTCTTTGCAAGAGTTCCTGAGTTTTGGCCTAAGAAATAATTTTAGAAGGAAATAAATCCACTCCTTACACCACAATGTCTAAGATTGGGCGGAGTCCACTGCCTTTCTTTAGTACCAAAAAAATAACTGACTGTAAAGCCACTCTCACGATCTGAGAGGGGCACTCTCTCTACAGCGTGTTTTGCGAAGAGGCTGTGCATTCTGCTCCCACACAGTGGATATTAACAAGCCGTTGAAAAGGGTTGATCTGCGAAAGAACTGAAGCATTGTAGCCATTCTTTATTGTTTTAATAACCCACTAATAACTAATAATTGTTTTAATAACCCACTCTGTTACCCCTGGCAGTGCTTGCCATGTTTCTGTAAATTGTGACAATGGGCGAGGTGGGCTGCACGCCGTGAGAGGCAACTAGCTGCTGGGAAGTGGGGAGTTTGATACCACATTATGTGACAATGAGTGAGAGGGTGAGGAGAATTGCTCTGATGTTGAGGTAAATTTTGTATTTTTCTGATTTTTTGCACTGCATAGTGGAACTTTCAAAACACAAACAATTATTCTCACCACCTGCAACAAGCAGGGGGTGTGGTGAACTCACACAGCGGAGCAAGCGGACTTTCTCAGTGTCTCATCCTCAATGCCAGGTGCAGACTTCCTCCTCCAAGAGACAGTATCAGGAAAGAGGCTTAGTTTCCGGCGCCGGTTTGCTGTCTCTGTCAGGGCGGGGCTTCTGATTCTTCAAGGTGTGACGATGCTTTGGCCATGGTTGTTTTGGCCTCACCACCAGTTCATGATCTCGCTGGGCAGCGTCAGGAGAGACATATTTTCTCCAAGTCCTTTAGATTGGTCAAAGTGAGCCATAGGTGGCAATCCAACACCACCAAATTGTCCATGCTGCAGCCAATAGCCCGGGCTGTCACTTTAGTTGCTCTGAGGGCCAGGTCCGTGGCGCACTGAAGCTGGAGTTTAGCTTGGTAGACTTGGAGAACCACCATCACATGCAGTGCAGGCTGCCTGGCCTGCCGTGGAGAAAGCTTTGCCAGCAAAGTTTGCGGTGATGCAGCTTGGCTTAGATGGGAGAGACTGACCCCCTGTTTCACAGGCAAGGCTTCAGCCTAGTCCTAGACTAAAATGTAAGTCTGAGCTGATTCAACTGAAAGAAACGTGCAATGATTGATCTTAAAATATATCAGTGCCTTTGTTTTGTCTCAAGATGCACACCAGTAATGTTTTTTCCTAAGCACGTTTATAAAATTACTTAAATGTCCTAATTGAACTATGGCCTAATCCTGGCTTAATCTAAGTCCTGTCTGTGAAACCGGGCCACAATGTTTCTCACTCTCCAGAGTAGGGCAGAGGTGGGCAGCGACAGCCTCTTCCACGGGGGGATGTTTCACATACCCTGCCCGGTAAGTGCCGTCCACGGAAGACAGGAGGGAAGATTCAGGGTTGTGCACCAGAGCTGTGAATGGGGCATTCCACAACTTGGATATTTCATTGTGGACTTCGGGAAAAAATGGAGCGGGCCTCTGTGGGGCACCCTTCTGGCCCTGGTCCGACTTGAGGTACCACTCGTACAGACGGCTCCTGGCTGGCTCAGTAGGAGGTGCCCACTCCAATCCAAGCTTATCAACCACCTTAGTCAGGACACGTAGGGCCTCAACGTCACCATGATGGAGGTCCCCATGGGGCGTTGTATAATCCAGAGGCTGTTAGACCACTCATTATTTGCTGAAGGGGCCACTCATAAGCCATCATCATCCTCGGCATCGTCCATAGCCCAGATGGACGCTACATCCTGCACGTTGAGGGAGGAGTGGAGATTGGCGGTCACAAAATTCACTGGACGGTAGTCCGCAGCAGCGGGGTGAGAGGCGCATGGGCCATGGGCCAGGGCAAGCTCATCATCAGACCTTGACAGATCTTTATCGGGGGCTTGTGGCACCTTCCTCCTCAGCTTGAAAGAGGTGGCAGAGGAAGTGAACAGCAGGGCTTGCTGGGCGAGTTTGTCGCCCTGAACGATGGCAACACAGAGCAAGAGAGTCTTGAGGCTCATGTCTCCACAGTGGGGGCAGTCGGAACCCCCGAGTGCCGCCTCTGCGTGAGCATGGCCTAGGCAGAAGACACATGTCTTGTGCCCATCAGATGGTTCAACTGGCTCCGCACAGGAGGAGCAATCGCGAGAGGACATCTTTGTCTTGATCTGATGACTCACCAGAACACACAGGGGTTGAGGAGGGCATTATCCGCTGCGGCATGTAGATCACGGTGACTAAGATGATAGGCTTACAGAAGGTTGTCTGAAGAAAAAGATTCTAAGGAATGCCATTCAGCTCTGCCTTATATGGTGGGGAAGCCCACCCATAATTTGCACGCTTGAACTCCATTGGCCAGTGTACATTGTCGTGATTCAATGAAGCTTTATTAGTATTTTCAAGGAAAGGTTTTCCCCAAAAGCATTTATGACACAATGTAGAGAGACCGAAATCGAAAGGGAACTAGCTGTAGCATTGTTCTTCAGTGAGACAAATATGTTAACTTGGCATGTTTCCTAAATATCTCCAAACATATTATGGTATTTTTATGTTTTAGTGCAGTCAAAAAATTACATACAGCAAATTTAGAACCAAATTCATGTGTGTACACGCATGTAGTGAATTAGTCTAGTGAACAGCACATTCCAGAGCCCAGTTTATGGCGGGGACCCTCTCTGACTACAGTATTGAACAAAGGTTTGCTACATTTTGACTGGATATTGGTGGACTAACATAAGCAAACTGTCCAACACCATCATATATAGATGCTAGGACAACAGCCAGACACCTCTTAGAAGGCAAGAGGAAGACATCTGGTACCAAGCCCAGGAAGGACAGGACTTCTCATTGGTCAAAATGCAGTTTCGGCCCTTCACCCAACTAGAGACTGAACCCTAAGGTTTTGGCTTGTGACCGTGTTAAAAATTCCTTATGACCTAGGATGCAGCAGCAGTGGGAGAAACAAAGAGAGATCACAGTGATCCATCCACCTTAAAACTGATGCAAACGACAACACACACATCTTTATTCAGAGAAATAAGTATTCTCAGTGACAGCAATGTGTCGTGCAACATCTTACACAAACTCAGCTGTTAATGAACAAATGAATGCCTGCATGACAGTTCAATCGTTGTCCATCGTGTTTGGACTTAATGCGTTTGTAACATTGCCAAAGCTATTCTGGGTGTGGTTTGGAAAGTGAATAATGCATCAATAAAACTTTAGTGACACTTTTCTAAACATGTGTTTGGACTATGCAAATAAGTTCCACAGGAGGAAAGAACGGTGGGCCACACCGTGTCCCCCCGCTCTGATGGAAACAGCCAATCACAGCATGGAAATGGAGAAGCACTAAATTGCAATCTCCTCCTCATTGGAAGGGGATAATGGTACACCTCCAAAAGACACTCCTCGTTCTGATTCTCCAGACACTAACAGATACACTCATTCTGAGTCTCTGTCCTGTGAGGAAAGGGACACTAACAGATCGACAAGTTCTGGAGCCCTTCATGTTCAAGCCTGCTATAACGGATTCCTGCTCCTTTCCCCACTGCATTGTTACCGGCACAACTAGTGGAAGAACTGACCACCACCAAACTGCTCACTCGACCAGAGAATGTAAATATCACTTATCCAAACCTCTTCCAGAGACCTTAGCTGTTGTATATTATCAGTATATGATTTTCTAATTTACATTAGATGTTATACGGCTGATTGAGAACAGATTGAGAACAGACAAACTTTCATTTATTTGTGTGAGACATAATAAGGTTCTTCACCTTAAAGAATAAAGATAAAGCAACTCTGCCAGAGCAACACCCAACTTAATCACTTACATTTTATGCATCTTATGCATTTTATTCTTTTTTCATTTATGGTATTCATCTAGTAGTTGTGGTTACTCTTGTCTATATTTTGTTAATAAAATTTATTTTATTACACTTGTGTCTTCCTTGTGTTGATAATAGAGGTTCTACGAGTTAGATTTCACACCCAGTTTTTCCTTATCTGATCTACTCTGTAACTATACCCAAAGTGACACGTGATCCAAAAATCATGTCATTGGTGACACGAGTACCAATCACTACACTATTTCGCCTCCCAAGGTTGGCGAAACAAAATCACTACATTAGACAGAAAGTGAGAAGTTTAAAAGTGTGTGTAAATACAAATAATCTACACAATTATTAGTGAATGAGAACCATTGGCAGTTAAATGGCTAATTTAGCATAATTTACGTGATTCATGTAATTCTTTGTTTATTGTAATTTTCATGTTACGTGTAATTATTTTTTGACACATTAGGCATACACATGAAAGTGAATGTGTATATACACACACATTTAAAAATATTTGCAAATTGTTCAATATTATTATTTTCTTACTAAGTGTTCACAACATGGTTACGGCCTTGATCAAACGTTATAATAAACTCACACTACAATTCAAGCATGTTGGATCAGTTAATTCAACAAAATATCTTAACTGTTAAGTAAGAAAACAAAAACATCTCTGAGTCACTTTGAAATCTCAAGAGTTCTTGCCATCAATGAAAAGCCTGGCCAAGGTCCCCCTCAATTAGCCAGAGTCACAGCTCTCCGTTATGGATATGACATGTCACACACAGGTGAATTAAGCCTAAATAAACTGTAGATACACTGCAGTATTCAGCAACCGCTTACTGTAATGTCTAAATGATAAGTTAAACCGTCAGTCAGTAATGTCACAGTTCCGGCATTGTTACGTCAAAAAGAATACTACACAAAAAGCAAATTACCCTTCTCGGTTTTGTTTATTTTGAACATACGCCTCCAAGCTTATGGAGTTCACATTAAATTTCTGCTAAATGTTGCCCCCATCAAAAAAGTGCCCAAAAATATTAGAACTAGAACTAAATGAGGTACATCAACAAAAGCTAAAAATAAATACTGATGTTTACAAAGAGCATAGTAATTGTAGATTGATAAGGAGACAAAATAAAATAAATTAGAAGTTACAGTAATTCACAGTCAAACAGGCAGGCAGTTTGTGTAGCATGTATCAAGGGATGGTATAGGTTTGGATTCTGTGCTCTGTATAGTAAGTGCATGAAGGGTTTTCCGGAACTGCTCATAGTTTGAGCCAAGTTGTCTGGCTCCTCTCAGGCTTTGGAGAGAGCCACAGCAGAGAAACGCACCTCCCCTTTCTCTCGCTCCATAAACTCACGGCACACCCTTGCCGCATCCTACAGAGAGATGAAGTCAGATATTCAGTCATGGGAAGATGACTCATTCCTTTAAGATGCTCTAAATCTACTGTTCTGACCATAATGACAGCTCATAAGAGAACATGCTACAGTTGCCATTAACTACTAAACCCATACCTATGTAAATGTGTGCTTACCATGACAAAGCTTTCTGGTTTTGTAGGTCCATGATTCACAGGTCCATCCATTCTGCCATCTGAGACAACAAAACTCACTTTTTATTCTCATAGACATTTAAAAAAGGAGTTTATACTTAAATGCAAGTCACTGGCACAGAATCAGACACTACACCCAAATTTATGTTATCCACTTACCCAGCTCATAAAGCTGACCATTTACATTGACAAATGTAATGAAATGGAAGTTGACTTGGTCTGCCTCTGGCTGTTAGAACGAGAGATGGAGAAAAAGAAAACAATTTAACTTAGCCATTACTTCTAGTGTTTGTGTGTATGTCATTATTGTCTTACCCGACACTGTCCTTCATCAGCAACTGCATCATGAGTTTCCTGGATGGCCTGAATAAATTAATTTTAAAAACACAAATCAAGTTTGAATGCATAAACAAAATAAACATGGAAAATAAAAATAGTACCACCTATTGGTTGTGTTGAATATTGCACAAATATTAAGTAGGCCTTTGAGTCACATGAACTTTGTGCCATTTCTGAAGTTAATCTTTGTTTTTTGGCAAAGATTATGTGGCAAATCACATGTTTAGTGTGGCTTTGAATGCATTTTTAATGAACACTTACAATACCTTATTTTGTTCAAGTTCTTTGGCTCTTTCTTCGGCAGACATCCCTGAGGTGGTTTCTAGAAACTTCTTCAGTGCAGAGTCACTGTCTATAGACAGGAGGGGGGGGGGGGGTCAAATTATAAATCTAACTCTCTGACCAATCTAAACTTATCCACCTTATTTTTCTCCATAAGAGCAGGCACAGCAATTTGTAAGTTTAATGTGTCGGGCTTCCGGCATCATTTGCTTCCAGCTATTTTTAGCTGTACAAAACGGCTTGTTTTGCGGTTTGATATTGCAAACTAGTGTGTCTTAGTGTGACCATATTATTTTAATGTATTATCTTAATTATGAACACACTGGTTTGTAGTGCAAACAGTTTTACCGTTTACTGCACTTTGTTATTTTTCTTGTTACTTCCCTACAGTGGCTAATGAACTGGATGTCTCACACATTCACAGAAAACAGCTTACTTCCGTGTTGAAAAATAAGGTGTATTGTCAATTTGTAACTTTGCATTTCAACTGTAGTGAAATTGTTGCAGTCTGGTTTAACAAGACTAAGGAGTCTAAATGTCTTTGAATTTATTTTGCTAGTCAAATTAAGCAAAAAGAAACAAATTATATAAAAATTCATTCTTTTTTAAATCAACAAGGTCATCAGCTCTATTCAGCATCAATAAACATCATGTATATGAGTGAAAGATTATGGCACATGTTTTCACTGACCAAAATCAATACCGTCCTGGTTGTTGGCCACAGCATGTACCAAACCCACAGTTCCACAAGAGTTGACCACAGTTTGTTTCAGAAAATATACACTTTTAGAGTCGTCAACAGACTGTTTGGAACGAAACTCCTCATGCTAAAAGAAAGAAGAGAGATGTGGGTTAAAGTTATACAACTAATATGGTACGTTCTGTGAGTAAGAAAGTTACTGTAAAGATTCTCTAAATTCCAAATGAAATACTAACTGCTAAAAGCCAAAAATGGTTAGTAAGAAACTGACATTTTAATTTCTTACCTATAATAAAACTACACAACTTTGAGTATCTGTAAGTTTTTCACGTATCGATTCCTCACGTGAGAGATGACCACGCCCGCGTTTACTGTAATGCTTTGTGCGTGCCTGCGTGCGTCCGTACGTACCTGTTGCGTTAAAGGGAAGAGCAGCATCATGGCACAGCAGGGTGAGGGCACCCCTGACAAAGACTCATCCTCCAGACCCAAAATATCCACAAAACGCCAACTCGAGCCCACGCCCAACTTACTTAATACCTACACAGAAAAGGGGTTTACAAAAAAACACATTATTCGAGACCCGTTATCTATTCAAATCAAACAAAATCAATGTCTGATATATTCAAAGTTTGAGATGACCGTGTATTATAAAGGACTAGTATATTAATTGTGGTATTATGCAAAATTACAAATTATTGCATTTAACAGGCATATAAAAATGCTGCGTATTATTGTGCATAGCAGGTGATGCTGTGTGTAAGCCCACGCCCTTTCATTTCAGATTCGGGTCCATGACAGTTCCTAGACGCCACAGACCTGTCCAGCAGACAGTCTCATCATTACCTCATCTTATGACTCAGCGAACGTACCTTATTCAGCATCTGAAACCAATACAAGCGCACAAATATGTCGGTCATGATCACTCAAGAGAAAGCGAAAGCATGCACGATACACAAAGCAGCTAGCGAGGCTAAATCATGATAAAGCGTTAGACCTCCGGGTTTATTTCCATAGGTTTCCACTCCATGATTGTAGACGGTCTTAAGTGTCTCTCCTCAGAGTTCTGAAAAGCGCCGCCCGAGAAAACACAATCCAGACTGAAGGAGCACGAGGATCATATATGCGACCGGTCATATTCCATTTACACAGACCGGAGGGGTGTCTACCCAGATACACGAGCTATTTATGAACTACTGACACACATATTCACCCTGCTAGTGAAATTTTTCTGTATATTTAGAGTGTCGGAAAAAGTCAACTTAAAACGGAAGAGACAGAAATGGGAAAAGTTGGTTTCTCCAGCAAAGATTCTCCAGCAATAGACCGGTCCGCCATCGGCCGATTCTGGAAGCTACCAGAGTTCTCCAGTTCAGATGAATCATTTGATTTAAAAAAAATAAATAAATAAATCAGTCACATTTTACATAGTATGGACAAAATATGAATTAAGTGCACTTAATAAGTCAAGGTTGCATAAATCAGAATTGAAGGTTGAAATTCAACTTTACCCAACTCACAAAACACTTTACTTTGACCTGAATGGTTCTGTTGAAATAACAACTGATGACTTGCACTTTTTGGTATCTTTTAAATATCTCCAATTTAAGTGGATTTACATTCCTGTTTGTGTTTGTGAAACCAGTTTACACACTCAAAGATATATGATTTGCCACATTGATTATTGCATAATTTTATTATTAGATTAATTTTTGAAGAATACCCTGCTGACTCTTCATCTTGAAAGAGAAATAATGACCCCAAAAAAAAGCATTCTGAAACCATTGATTCACTGTCATTATTCAGTGAAAATCTCGACATCTGGCCGTAGCTGAAAGGTTGGAATGATTCTTGGAGCACAAAACAGTTTTTAAATTTGATTTTTAAAATGTACAGGGCTATTACAGTTAGGAAACCCTAGCTAGCAGTAGCTAACAGTATCCAATTCTAATCTTTCTTCTGAGTAAAATCGTTTCAGTGAACTGGTTGATCCCGTTCACAAAACCAATATGAATAATTTATTTACAAATCAGACTGATCTCGTGGGTTCAATTCACTGACCGACTGATCTATTAATAATTATGAAACAGTTAGCTAAAAAATAAAAATTTGCTGGAAAAAAGTATTCATCCTTAGGCTATTTAATATGTACATTACCTACTCACCACTGGATCCACTGCAGTGAATGTGTGCCGTCAGAATGAGAGTTCAAACATCTGATAAAAACATCACAATTATCTAAAAGTACTCCATTCGACAGTCCATCAATTAACATCTTTTGGAGATGAAAGCTGCATATTTGTAAGATATAAATCCATCATTAAGGTGTTTTAACTTTAAACTGTAGCTTCTGGACAAAATACCAGTCCATAAACTATAATAACGCTTCTTCCAGTGGGAAAAGAAAAAAAAAAAATCTATCCCCTATTGTCAAAATCTACTGAAATATTTGTTTAGAACTGTTTTGGGCTGTTTTTTACAGTAAACAGTTCTTTTCATATTTCCCTCTTGATCCAGCAAGATAACTTTTTCACTGGAGAAAGTATGGATATATCCACCTTATTCTTCAACGCAGAAGTAAGCCTATGGGTGAGACTTCCAGTTCATTAGCCGCTATAGGGAAATAACGAGAAGAATAACAATGTGCAGTAACGGTAAAACTGTTTGCACTACAAACCAGTGTGTTTAAGATAATACATTAAAATAATATGGTAAGACACACCAATTTTCAATATCAAGCAGCAAAACGAGCTGTTTTGTACAACTAAAAATAGCTGGATGTGAATGAGACCAGAAGCTAGACCTATAAAATTTACGAATGGGAAAAAAAATGTGGATAGGACTCATCTTTAAGACAGAAACAAATGTTTGAAGTTAAAACATCTTAATGATTAATTTGTTATTATAAAACAAGTTATGTTAATTGATGGAATGGAGTCATGTTGGTTACTTATGGATTACTGTGATGATTTATCAACTGTTTGAACTCTCCTTCTGATGGCACCCATTCACTGTAGAGGATCCACTGATGAACAAGCAATGTGGTGATAAATTTCTCTAGATCTGTTCCAATGAAGAAACACACTTGCATCTTGAATGGTGTGAGCATAAGTAAATTTTCATCAAGTTTTCATTTTTGGGTGAAAACTTCCTTTAACAGTTTCATCACATAAAGCTATATTGGCTTCAGAAGACTTGAAATATACTGCATATGTTGTATTGACAACTTTAACTATACTTTCACGATGCGTTTGTGTCCTTTTTAAAGCTTGAAAGCTCCCCAGATAGCAAAATACACTCGGGTCAGTTCCGGTTAGATTCTCGCATGCTGGAGACTTACCACTCAGCCTGGCTCCATCTGCTGCACTTGGGCCGGATACCTGTGTACTCACTGCCTGATTCTGGCCTGAATGATTCGGGCCAGATGCGGCATCCTCATTCATTGTAAATGCATGTACGGATCAAATACATGATTGAAAATGGCTGATTTCAGGAAAACAAAATAATAATAATGTCAAGCAGTAATAGGTTTCAGGTGAATAAACAGTATGTGCACACTGTACCTAGATTACAGAAAATTTTGCCCAATTTGTTTTGATGGTAAAGACACGAGTATGGCTTTTTATGTATTCATGGGAAACTCTAATTTCATGCTAAGTCTTTTTAGAACAATGCAGTTCAGTTGTGTTTGGGCTTGAAATTTGATCAGTAAGTCTTGCATGCATCCATGTGGAAATAATCAACAATTGGATACTTTCCAAAAAAATTGTGTAACGTGACATCCAGCTTTGTGTTTGATTAGACTTAATATGTTGCTTGGCAAATAGTTTTTCTCTGTTTGTTTTATTAAGCAGTGAGAGCACCTGCTGGAACAACAGTTTGTTGACCAACAGGGTGGGGGACAACCCGCATCAGATTTCACAGCAGTCTCCTGGATGCAAAAGTTTATGTTTACAATTTTGCGTAATAAATGCTTACATTCTGGAAAAAAAAAAAAAAAAAAAAAATGGCTCTCTGTATTCTTCTGAAATGGTCCTCAGCATAGACTGGTCGTATGCACAGATGTGTTGAAATATAAGAAGAAAGTAGAAACACCATTACCCATAAGTCACAGCGACTGGCTTATTTGCCAGGGACAGGGTGTGGCTCAACACATCGTAGTCAAGTTTAATCCTCCTACTAGCGTATTTTATTGCTCATTCTTGCTGTTTCGGTCTGTTCTGCAGTCCTCTGCTCCTAAATTGAAACTCTTCTCTTGGTAAGTGAATGAAAACGGCGCTTAAACACTAATCCTTAAACTTTTCGTACGTTACTTATATTTCTATAGAGTAACAGACCCTACCTGTCTGAAAAAAATTTCAAACATTTTTCCCCATCTCAGTACTTGATAAACTTGCTTTTATATCATTTTATAATCACATTATGCAGTATTCACATTAAAGTTTATTAATGTTATTCTGTCGATTTTTTTTTTTTTAGCTTCGAGCTCTTTGATCATTTCGTGAATCTCAAAGATGGTAAGTTATTGTTTATTGCTGTAATAAAAGTCTATCATCATTTTAGCATGTATTAAGTTTTAACACACCTTTATTTTTGCCGATATTTAATCTAATATAGAGAATAACAGTATATACATTTCCGACAGTATTTGTCGACGCCCATAAAAGCTGCGTAGGAAAAAAACCGGAAAAAAAACCTTGGTTAAAGAGGCATACAAGTCCGTTTACTCGTCGTTTCGCTGTCAAACACTTACTAAGTTACAGAATGAAACGATGCTTCTTTATTAGCCAACAATATAGGCGACACATGTTTCTGGAAACGATGATACTGTTTATATAACTATGCTTTATGCTACAACTATTTCAGAGAGAGTTTACATTTTCACAAACCAGCACAAATGTTTAGAAAGAAACAAAATAGTTGTAAATGAGAGCAACGATGACTCATTCGTGTGGGCTAAACCTAAACGACCCAAAGGGCGTTCCTGTCTGTCTCCCTCTCAGTTTCTCCACTCTTGAATCCTCTCTCCTCCTAATTCCTCTATTTCACCCCTGTTCCGCTGAGTTAAAGTAAACGGATGGATTATTTCCGCTAACGTGGCGGATAATATTTCATAAAGGACAAAGTCAGTAATGTTATGTTTTTACTATCACACTACCATCAGACGTTTAGCCTAATGTCAATATAACTAGTGCATTTAAAAAATTACGCGTTTGAAATCAATGTTTATTCATTATAGAGTGAAACCTGCTGCTGCATTGTAAAATATGTTAATTTTAGCTTTTCAAACCAGAGAGACTGGAAAACATGGACACTTGTTGCTGTAGGTAAATTAATATTGCTTTCATTTCCATATATTTGGATATGTCAAATATGTTTGTTCACTATTGTACGTAAAGAATCTGAGAAACATGACTCCAGCTGGCAGCTCACTGAGCCTTGAGTATGAGGACGAAACAAAAAGTTCATGTATATGGAAGTAATTTGAGTATTCTGTATTGTGGTGCAAAGCCTTGCTTCTGTTTTTGTCAGATATTTAATATAAATTTGCATTCACTTCAGTTTCATCTAGTGAATTGTCACCACAGCCAGATTTGCAGTCTGATCTGAATCATAATTTGCTTATTTTGTGTAAAATTTAAATTAAATAACATGAACTTATTTAAATGAACCATTTTGTATGTTGCCATTATGCAAAAGCAGGAATCTGTTCTGATCTAGATTTTGAGTGGATGGCTGCAGATTCTTAGATAACCACAGAAAGCATTCGGGCCTAAGTTATTCAACACATTCCTATGGCTGAGACATTAACTTAGGCTTGAGATGAACAATACATTTCCTATCCCAAACAACAGAATGTTGTTTAGTTTATCTAATAAAAAAACTGTGAGTAGTAATTGGCAAGACTTAGCCTAGTAAAAGCTGTGTGGCAGACAGCAGCTGATTTAGACTGGCAAGTTTATACACAATAGACATGTTCACTTTTCTTATTGGACAGTTTCTGGGGGCTTAACAGCTTCTGACCTTTGACCTTATATAATAGCCTTGGCACATATGCCAAACTCAGAATCACATTATAGCATACTACCCTTACTACCCCTGCCACAGAATGATAAATATAATATGAGTATTGTGCTAATATGCGGGTCTGAATTCAGAAATACTGTATATGGTTGTGTCCAAAAACACATACCTCTTTTGACTAAGTAATTACTTTGAGACTGCACTCTAGCAAAGTCCTATTTCTATAGTCTTTGACTCTAGTTTTATATAGTTTTAATATAATCCCAATATACTACATTTTCCATGTTGTCATTGTCATGTGACCTACCAGCATCGTTTTTTTTTTTTTTTTAATGAGGCCTTGCTGAGGGCTTTTGTCAGTAGTCTCATTGTCACCCAGGGGAATTAAGTCCTTTGATCCACAGACACCAACAGAGTGTTTCTGCATTGAATTTTATTAAATTGTATGAAAAATGTTAAAAAGTGTGTGATTTACAGTACCTAAAAGATCACGTGATCAGCATGATCTTTGACTGTGTTCTCACAAGATGTTCAGTTACATCGGTTGGTAATTAAAGACTTCCCTAGTGTATCGCATAACTTCCTGAATTTGAGTGGACAGTAGCATCTCTTTTAAGTCACAAACATGATGCAGATAATACGTAAATATAAACAGTTCTTGGAAAATGAAGTTAAATTAATTATTTATATATGTGGTATTGTATGAATTGTATTGTATGTCCACATCCAGTATTCTGGTATCACATAAAAAAAAAAAAAAACTCCAAAAAAAAAACCATAGGCCACAGAAGATTTGTGGTAGTTGCTCAAAGTTTCCATGTGGAAAACTGCTGCATGTAAAAGTTAAATGCACATCTTCTTAAAGAGTCAGAGCACTGGCTGAAGAGGAAATGTGGGTGTGGTTGTGACACATAGATGCATTACTTAACTTCCTAAAGTTAAATATATACATACTATAAAAAAGAGAACATGAAACTAACACTTGATTTTTTTTTTTTTTAATTGGTTTAGGCTGGCAGAGGCACAGTGAAGCCCCACAGTGGATTCAATGCTAATAATGATTCTGAAGTTCTCTACAAGGCCATGAAAGGACTTGGTGAGTTTGACAAACATATTAAATGTCAATTTTGACACATTAATTACTAGTCCTTCAAATCTATAATGCAACAACACAGTATTATATCAATAGAACCAGCATAACTGCAAATTAGAATCTATGATGTTGTGGAATAGCAGAAATCTTACACATTTAGTGTGACTAATTTATTACTATTTGGATAATCAAGGCTGCATGTAGATGCATTTGTATTTAGACATTAATTAGTGAGTTTTGCTTGTTTAATCAGTTTATTTAGTTCTTATAAATGAATAACCCAAAATGTTGCATCTGGGTGTAAGAAATGGATATTGGTCTACTCATTATGTAATGGTCATCAACATGAATTTATTTACTCAGGCACCGATGAGGATGCCATTCTCAAGCTCTTGACAGCACGCAGTAATGCACAGCGCCAAGAAATCAAAGCTGCGTACAAAACCCTGCATGGAAAGGTAATATTATCAGCATGATTTACGTACACTAGCTTTTTATTACTCTGTTTTATTTGAATTAATGCAGAACATTTAAAATATGCATACATTTCTTTTTTTCTTTTCATCTCTGTTTAGGATTTGGTGGCTGATTTGAAGTCAGAGCTGGGTGGGAAGTTTGAGAGTCTGATAGTGGCTCTGATGACTCCTCCCATTATGTATGAGGTCACATGTCTGCGGGATGCTATTAAGGTACATACCAATAACTATAGGGCTGTCAATCATTTTTAAGAAAAGAAAACCACTATTCATGATTGTTCGTTTTTTGTAAAAGTTCTTGCAGTGAAATATATCTGTATATATCTGTACCTTTGCATTTGTTGTCTTAGGGTGCAGGCACAGATGAGAAAGTGTTGGTTGAGATCTTAGCATCTAGGTCACCTAATGAAGTCAACCAGATCAAAAGTTTATACAAGCAAGGTAACTGTGTTTGTGTGGGTTGTGTACTAAAAGTCTTTGACTTATTATTCTAATTCTTAGTTCTTTACTCTGATACTTGCCAGTAAAGCAATATGTGTTGAATGACACTCTCTTCAATGTTGATGATGTCTATATGTGTGTTATAGAGCATAATGATGACCTGGAGGAAGATGTGACTGGTGATACTGGAGGTCATTTCCAGAGGATGCTGGTTGTTTTGCTGCAAGTATGTAGTCCATTAACAATAAAAATGAAAATGCAAGATTTAAATCAAGAATAATGTATCTATGTATGTGAATAGTTCTTAGAAAGTGAGACTGGAAATTTCAATCCACTGTAAAAAGACCTAAGACTTAAAGAGTGGATGTTTTGAAATTTTATACTAGTGTTACTGTTCATTTATTTTGTATTACATGATTTCTCTGTAGGCCAGCAGACAGCAGGGTATACAAGAAAACCTCATCCAAAGCGATGCCCAGGTAAGTTTGTGTATGTAAGCTCACATCAATCCAATGCAACTAAATATTTGCAACTGCAGTATTTGCTTAAACTAAAGCGTTCATGTTGAGTTTGAGTCAAAATTTTCTTTCTCTGAAAAAAGTTTGGATTTGGAATAAAAAGTTCAGCATCTTTTGGCTTGATTTGAAATGAGGTGAAATGCTGCCATCTAGTGATTGTCGTGTGCAATATCAGTTTGTATTACAAAGTTTAAAAACTGTTTGTGTTGCGTGTAGGCTCTGTTTGCAGCAGGAGAACAGAAGTATGGAACTGATGAAGGCCAGTTCATCACTATACTGGGAAACCGTAGTAATGCTCACCTTAGGAGAGGTTAGTTTGACACATGCATGTAGGTAATGCAGTTGGTATTTTTGTTTTTATATATTTATTTGTTTTCTGTTAATGGTTTTTCTGCAGTGTTTGAGGAGTATAGAAAGCTCTCAGGGTATGAAATAGAGGAGAGCATCCAGAGAGAGACATCAGGAACCCTCCAAGAAGTACTGCTGGCTGTGGGTAAGACACACACACACACACACACACACACACACACACACACACGTTTGTTTTGTGGTTTACGGGGACTCTCCATAGGCGTAATGGTTTTTATAGTGTACAAACTGTATGGGCTATTGCCCTATACCAACCCTACACCTAAACCTACCCCTTACAGGAAACTTTCTGCATTTTTAGATTTTCAAAAAAAACACCATTTAGTATGTTTTTTAAGCCTTTT